>NTHP01000036.1:322795-346667 GCA_003416845.1 Oplegnathus fasciatus
CCCCCCCTCACCCACCCTCCCAATGCCCATACCACATCATTTTATTGGTCTCTCTGGATGTGTGGCTGCTGTCCCTGGTTTACAATGATCCATCCATGTGGGGATTCTCCTGCAGCCAGACTGTTGCACCACTACGGACATCCCAATTTGCTACTGGATCCCACCCACCTATTTCCCCCTTATAAGAATACTACTTCCCTCCCTGACATGCTGTTGTCCCATGGTTTCCTGTGGCGATGCCTCAATGCGACTGTGCCCACCATGACACTAAGCCTCGGCACTGAGGCTCTGCAGTGCAGGGGCCCAGTTGGGTATTTCTCAATGAATGAAGCTGGGTGCGGGGGAACGTAGCGGTGCCAACTCTCATTCACACATTTTATCTCATTTACACACAAACCACACATCCCCTATTCACATAGGCCGCTGTGCATAGCACTTATGGCTGCAGCGGATGATTACTACCGGGTGTTGGTCACACTGCAGCCGTGCACAGTATCCATCAGCCAAACGGAGGATCTTCCTCCGCCTGGAAAAACTCATTTAGATCTTATCTGGGAAAAAATTTGTTTGCTGAGGGAGAAGGAGGAGGTTAGTAGCAGGAGAAGGGACTGTAGTCTAGCTAGTGCTGCTTGATTTAATTTAGCCACCGATAGTGTCTCTGTCCACTTGTACTCTTCTTATTTTGGAAGGTGAGTGAGAGTGAGTGCCAAGGAGGGGGAGATGGAGGGAGGCCAAGAGGACGAGGTATTTGTTTACAGAGGCAGAGGTAAAGGGAACCCTGGAGTTTTAAATGATCATCTTACAAACACTTCGACAGTAAATAGATATCATATGGTATAACAACCTGTGTGAATAGAGATGAAATGTAAGCTGAGACCATCCTCAGTCATTGAGCCTAGATATCCGGACACAGACCACTTTCTAGTATCACCGTCTCAAAGAATTTTACTTAAGATATAATGCTGTGAATGCCGTCGACGCTGCTGAGAGAGTTGATTAATCGATTAGTCGTACAGAAAATTAATCGAGAACAATTGTGACGATCAATTAATTGTTGAAGCCAATTATCCAGCAAAAAGGCTGCTTGTTACAGCTTCCAGGATTTGCTGCTTTAATCAGATTCACATAACTGTATATTGAGTTCTTCAGACAAAACAAGTAGTTTGAAGATGTTACATTATGGAAACTGAGTGTGCCATTTTTCACTTTGATATTTCTGATATTTCATGTTTTTGAGTAAAAAAGACAAAAGAACATTCATGCCCACGTGAAGGGTTGAGTGTGATCTAGATCAAACATGAAGCCATAAATTTGTACTCTGTAATGTTTCGCCTGTTTGTTTGAATACGAACAGAAGAAGACGTTCATGTCTGCATGTCCCTGTGCGTCTCAGTGTTGGCCTGGGAAGGTGAATGCACCGCCTGATACCTGCTGTGACCCAAAAATGCCCTGTGTGAGTTCTCTGGCCAGCCCGGCACAGACAGACAGACGGAAAATCTGCCTTCCACCACGGACAGCTTGCTCAATTATGAGTGGGCTGCTGAATCGATGAGCGCTAGCCTGGTGCTAATCAGCATTTTGACTCACCAGATGACACAGACAGGAAGCTCAACCTGCTAACATTTTGTGATCAAGAGTCGTAATGCTAATGCACATCTGCCCTTTAGCGATGAGCAGCACTGAGCTAAAATACCTCATAAACATGCTCATCTTTATGGTGATAATTTCAGTTAACCAGAGTTAAGAGTGAGCAGTAGGTTGAGTTGAATCACATTCATGCTCGCAGGGTCCTGGGGTTGTATGTTCCTGTATGAGTGCGTGTGTGTCAGTGTGTCTATCTGCAACACGTGTGTGTAGCACTGCCTGCCTGGGCTGGAAGAATATTTGCTTTGCTTATCGCCGCCCTAATGCTCACTGACAACTTAATAACATCACAATTAACTAAATGCTAAACAGATGCCAGTGCTGGACTAATGTGATTGAGACAATCGGCACTTTTGACGTGACCCCTGTGTAGCGCTGCCATTGGCCTAATTTGCTTGAGTGACATGACTGGACTGTGTGTGTGTGTGTGTTTCTGTGTGTGTTTGTATTTGAGGTGACTGATTGCGAGGCCACCGGTGTGAACAATTTACGAGGAAGAAAAAGACGAGGGAGAAAAGAAATAATGTGACTAAAAAGAGCTTCTTTTTTTCGGACCATCATAACCTTGTTGTACTCCCCTTTCCCCCCTCTCGTCTTTCTCTTTTGCTTTTTCTGTCTCTCCTCCCATCCTCCCTCCCTTTCTGCCGCTCTCTCTCTCTAGCCAAACTATTTCTGGCTTGAGAAAAGAAAGTGTTTACTCTGCGGCAGAGGCCTGCTGGAATCACGCTGTGTTCCCACTGGCTAAACCCACTATTGCCACTCCATGGTTTGCATATTTTCCCTGTATTACAAGACTTTAAAAAAGGACGGAGGGAGATAAAGAGAGAGAGAAAGAAAAAGAAAAGAGTAAGAGAGCAGCCTCCCCCTCCTATTATATGTGGATTTTCTCTGGCACTGCTGTGTGTGTGTACATGGAGAGGATTCATGTATAAACAGGAACACCAACAGTCGGACAACAAATTCTTCCGAGGCCTGTGGACTCCGAACTCATTTCTACACAGGTCACATGGGAGATGCAGTCCCTGTCGTTTCTACTGCTACTCACAGCTCATGTTGAATAACAGGCAACTGCTCATACTGAATGTGGCCTTAGTTTGGCGGATGAACGTGCAGATTGCAATGCACAAAGTGTGCACTTGTAGATACACGGTTCAGATAGGCGGTTACAGAGCCTGCAGAGCCTGTAAAATGCATGAATCCCTAGTAGTTAAATCTGCATTTTTTAAATCAGCAGACAGACTAAAAAACAAAAAAGTACTTAAACTTCAATTTATTGCTTACTCTTTTGTTTGTGAGCCACTTTCTCTGTGCACATATTCTGACCTTTTGCTTTTCTGCACCAAGCTACAGTTTAATCAAGTGGAATGTGAGTGTGGTGGGCTTTACCAATAAAATACAAGAGCTATAAATTATGGTGGGGACCAAAACAATCTAATGAAAAAAAGAGATGAAGATAGCTGGCAGAAGTATAGAGATAAAGACAGAATGAGAAAAAAACAAAAAAAACAAAAACTGCAGCTCAGAGCTCAGAACTGTCTTGTGCAGCCCGACGGGGAGAGGCTTTACTGGAAATGCAAACTGAAAATGACACGTTGGAGGTGGCCGTGCTGAAATGAGCACAACAGTTTCACAATAGGATATTATGGTGTGGGACAAAATCCACATTAAAAAAAAGCTCTGGGAACAGTTTACAGCTGATATCATAAAGAGGAAATGACACGGTGTACAGCAGTAATGAACAATTATGGCTTTTCTGCCAGAAACACTCACTTCTGAGGACTGTTTGTATTGTTTGAGTAACTTGTCCTTCACAAACCAAATCTCCCAGGATTTATGAAGCAAAATGCATTAATGAGTGACCGCATTAAACAATAACTAGCTCCTTAAATTTTACTGCTCCTTTCAATGGCAGAGCTCACATCATGTGTTGAAGCAATTTATTGTCAGTTGTTTAAAAAAATCCAAACCTCATTAATAGATAGAATCCTGTTTTTCTGGCCCATGAATTGAAAGTCAACGTTACAAATACGACAGCTGAATTTGTACATTGAAAAAACTGCTTTAGATTAAAAGCCTGACCTGTGTGCCTGCATATGCTCCCAGAGGAAAAGGAGGGCATGCTTTGGCATGACTGGCATTACATCACGTGAAGTCACATTCAAATCTAATTTAGTGTATTTTCAATATTTCTGCCAAAGGCCTAGGTTGCTCCTGCCTTTGATTATATTAGCCCTGGTCCAAGACTGTTGTACAACCCTGCTGGATGCACATAGGAAGACATTTTAAAATACAAGCTCATTAGATGGTGGCAATCTTCTTGTCTGGTGATAGGGCTGTTTTTCTACCTTAGAAGTAGCTAAGAGTAGTGCTTACCAAACCTCAGGTTGGTATTCTTCCAAATCTTTCTAACATTCTGCCTGCAACAAATTTAATGAATGCCAGAAAAATCTGAATTCAGATAACCATCCAGGATCTTAACACGTAGTATAACAGTTCTGAATCAGGGCTACTATTACTATATCTGCTGTATCAGTCAGAACAACTGCAGGGTTTTCTCTTCTCCATTTAGAGAATGCCATTAACTGCCATTCATATTTGCCTTGACAGTATTTCGAAATAAGAATTCAGTTTGGAGTGGTTTCATATCAGTATTCACATTACATTACGCTCTGCTTCTTGTCAATCGCCTGACAGCCACATGATGAAATGGAAGTCTCCATCAGGAAATCCTCCCTATAAGCATGTACCCTTACATGTTGTGTTTGCCTGGAACGCTGCTAACAGTGCAAAGCTAGGGCTTAAAAAAAGAGTTGAATTCTCAGTGCATACATTGCATAACAAGGACACGAGACAGAGACAGTATTAAATGGGCTACAACTCTAAATGACAGCAGTGTTTTTCTTTAAGGACGAGAGCTCCATGAAAGCCAGACAGACTGTGTTCTTTGCTTACAAAAGCCCTGAGGCGAGTCCCAGTTTAGAGAGAGAGAAACTCTGATGTGATGCCATCCAATTTGGGAGAATATGTGACAAAAATTAGCCGTCACTAGATGTAATGCAACTCACAAGTGACTTCGGCTCCTGAACACAGGCATTCCTGGATTTATTTGTGTGTGTATGTGTTGCATGGCACTGCCAAAGAAGGGGGTAGTTTGCAGTATGTGTTTGTGCATGTGCTTTTGCACGAGTTCAGTGGGTAAAGGCAGCCACATGATGTTTTGCTGCTCGTTTCCTTGGCATCCCAACCAGCCCCCCTCCCCCACCCCCTTACATCCCCCACATCCCCATGCAAAAGAGCTTGTCCGTTAGGAATGACGACAACTTCAGGAATGCCAATGGCCTCCAAACTATCCCATGGTTTTGGATAACCACCAGCTATACGTCCCACATACAGTACAAGGGCTGTTGAGTAGTGTAGAGAGGTGTGTGATATACCAAGGGCAGCTCTGTTAAAAGCAAGGGAAGACAGACAAAGTGAGAAAGAGACAGAGGTTGAGTCAGACTGCAGCTGATCAGGCCAACAGAGGAGATGCCACAATAGTTCCCATTCAAAGCAGCAAGAAACAGCCACAGTTTCAGAGGCCAAATATTGTCATCAGAGAACATTAGCCAAGGGCTGAAGTGCTGCCAAGAGGCAGGCAGAGATCAAATCTGGCTTTGATGGCCAACAGTAACCCCATGCTCCCACCACACGCCCTCTCTGATGTTTTGCGTCTTGGGTACTGTACACACAGACATTTCTGTATAAATAAATCCATGTTTGTTAAGCTTTCTAGCTCAAACAGATTTAACACAGTACTGCCCACTGGAGCTGCTTTTGTATCTGATGTAGTTTCTTTTGTTTTGTCCATCCCTGTATTTTCTGCTGAGATATCATTATTTACATATAAAGAAGGTCATATCTAAAAAATAGAATAAAAGTCTAAAAACCAGCTCACAGTCCCTAGAGAATACCATGTTCATCACACCCCATGATACAGAAGTGTTGGACCGGATGAACAAGAGTAACAGTTTAGCTATCTTTGAGCTTAAGGTCTTCAAAAAGTGAAGGATGTTAGGGTGTAAAGGGACTAAATAGATGGAAGTCCAAAAGGTCATTACAATCGAAATGGTTCATCCTCTTAGGACCATGAAATGTACTCTGAAAATATGCCCATTATATTATGAAGTATCCTGTGTGCATGTTGACATTTCAGCCTGAGGGTGGCTCCAGAGGAATGGCTTGCATGTAGAGTTCATCCTTTGGGGAGCATGAATGTGCTCATTAACTTAGATTTTGATATTTCTTGTGTTGGACTGGTGGCAGGACAGATCAGGTAGGTCACCAAAATAATTAAGAATTATTCTGGGGGACCATGAATATCCAGAACAAGTTTAATGGTAATCTGGCCAGTAGTTGAGATATGAACCAGAACCAGAATGACAGAACTACTGAGTAACCTGGGAGAAAGTGAATTGGTAAAGTCTGAAAAACACTTATACGATACACTTATATATTATCCACAGTTCTGACTTCAAAACAAATTTCCCAGCAAGCCATAACTGGAGAGATTGGCCCGTCAGGTGGGAAATTAACTGAATGGATATAAAATAGACTTCTATAGTACAACCAGGGCAGCACTCAAGATGGATTTTAGATGTTAAATGTTACATTTCATATGTTGACAACAGAGAGGTCTAATAAGTCTCCACAAAGTTAGAGTGAGAGACACAGAAAGGGCCTTGTTTGTTTACTTCTGTCACTCTCATCTCATCAGTTACTCCCCTGCTGAAAACAGACCAACCGACTAAATGCTGTCAACCTTCAGCTCACTGTTGAGCTTAGTGCGTGAATAATACTTTGATGGACCTGCAGCACAAAGAAAACCTCAGCGTTATTCAGAGTCATAAAGCTCTGTGGATAACTGTATTATTGTAATGACTGTGACAGACGTGGAGATAGAAATGGACAGGAATATATGAATTGTTAGACACTGAAATCTTGGTATACCACTATGTCAACTTTTAGTTTCCATAATGATGACAAGTGTAAGGCATATTGATTTTGAGTCACAGGAGCAATCAGTGAGTCTAATATTGAAAATGAGCACCATGCTTTCACAATGGCGAGGCCAAATGTCCAGTGCTCAAATCCAGAGCCAGGGATGTCATAATGTAGGTGTTCAGTAGCTTAAAGCGCATAAAGAAAGAGACTGAAACTGAGAATCATATGGTGCAGTGAAACTGCCTTGTCATATTTCACTAGAGCCCATTTTTCAGACTCTGATCCCTCAGAGGGGCTCAACACATAGATGATTACTATACTATTACTGCTGCTGCTGCGCCAGTTGTCTGGCAGGAAGACACGTCTGGCCCTGGCTGCAGCTGCCCCCCCCCCAACCCCTTCCCTTCGTTCCAGACTGGAATGCCTATATTTAGAGTGCTCCTTTCCGCTGTTATGGCTGTTGGATCATTAGCCTCGTTTAACCCTTCTTTACCTCCAGCGAGCTGATTGGCTGAGGGCATGCCCCTCAGGAGTAACCCCCCCAATTCCTGACTACACTGCCCCATCTTCCCCTCTCAAATGTTGAGGAGGAAAGTGGGGGGGGGCATGAGTGGCTGCAAAGAAAAACTGTAGCCACCCAATGGGAGCTGCTACTGGGGGCCTGAGGGTCACGGCTTCAGATGAAGGACAAAACACAAGATGATGATAATGATGATGTGTGGCTATTTTGGGGATCGGTTTCTGGCTTGAATGCACATTGGCAGGACTCTCTTTTCTCGTCTCATTTTGTTTGACATGCGAAGGTGGGGCTAAAGGATGGCGATGTGGATCAGTTAGTGGGTGACCCCCTGACCTTTCCTCTGATGCCTCTCTTAGGCCAAAGTTTCCACTTAACATATATCAAAATCTGCTGGGCAAATTGCCATGACATTTACTGAGCATATTCATGCTCCAAAGAGGATGAACTGTTTTGTACAATGTAATCAACACTTCACAATACAATTGACTTGTGTATCCCAGTTCCATACTATATACTAACACAATACTGCAATACTAAGTCAACACTATGTACTAATGTTGACGTTCATGCGTAATTTGGCAGTGTATATGAAAAACTCAAAGTAAACACTGACAGACATCAATCAAACGTTGGATCACAACTGGTAAGTCCAAATTTTAAGAAATTACAAATAGCAAGTCAAAGTATATTTCTATTTCACTAAATTTATTTGAATTACATTATTTCATCATTTTTTTTCACTTTCTTCCCAGCTGCTAATAGCTCCTCCACATCTGTAGTGTATTACATTATGGGGCAATATTATCCATCAACCTCCTGTTAGCAGTAGTATGGCAGCATGTAGTATGCGACAGTGAGGCAGCTCACTTTTAATCTGGAGTGATTGTCCAAAATGTTGGACGTAGAGTGAAAATATAGATAGAAGGTGATCCACATTGAAGCATAAATGCAACCAAGA
Source organism: Oplegnathus fasciatus (assembly GCA_003416845.1). Taxonomy (NCBI): domain Eukaryota; kingdom Metazoa; phylum Chordata; class Actinopteri; order Centrarchiformes; family Oplegnathidae; genus Oplegnathus; species Oplegnathus fasciatus. The sequence goes on from NTHP01000036.1 coordinate 330,901, forward strand.
GACACCAAAGGGCTCACAAACGCACATGCATACAAACAAGATAAAAAGAGAACACTCCTGCATATACCCTTGCCCCAAGCACACCATCTTCATAACGAAGTGGTGGAAATTTGAGACAATCCTTTCCCCCAAATTAAAGAGTTCATCACCAGCAGTGAAACTGTTCTGGGCCATCACACATCTGCTGAAGGGGGATTTACTTCTTCCTATTTACATCTTGGCACCTAGATCGTCCTCGTCTTCCCATCTTCATAGCTGAGCACTGATAAACAACATCGGCCTGCCAAGTTTTCCCGGTTTGTTGATTACTGTTGGGTCTGTCTTGATTTAGGGCGAGTGGGACTAATCCAAGATGATGTGATCTATCTATCTGTCAATCCATGGCTCCAGTTAGCCAGAGAAGGCTGAATGAGCCTCCACACAACACCACAGCACGCACACTGCCACAGTGTGCATGCTGATTTGTGAAGATACACAAACAGATCGGGAGTGTGAATCAGGAGGGACCTGATGATTCGATGTGATCTCAATGTTTCTCTGTTTGACTTTGATCTGATTACAGTACACACTTTGAACTTTTTTACAAAACATCTGCAACTTTGACTTTTTCACCACTATTTTAAAAGAATTTGTCTCCCGAAAATATGCATATTATTTTAAACGCAGTATCTACAGCCTATTCAACAAATTAATATATGGAGAATAAAATCAAGTGGACCTTTCTGTACAAATTCAACCAATGCAAGCATGTAGATGTGGCAGAGGAGCTCATATCTTTTTGTTTATGTCTGTGGTGTCATGATGATATGTCTGGCTGTGTGTGTGTTCATACCTGTGTGGATCTGCCGGTGAGCCTCCAGGGATTCCTCCGTCTGGAACTGGGCACCACACTGGTCACAAACTATGGCCTTCTCACCAGCTGGAGACAAGAGACAAGAGCATGGACGCTTATTATTACATCCACACACGTGTACCACATTTGGAAAAGTAGTGCAAAATGGAGAGAGAAAAAGAAAATCTGAAAGCTAATGTGGAGACAAAACATTTCATTAAAAGAAAATTCATTCAAAATTGTCAACGCTGAACAATTTTCTAACTTTATTTTACACTTAAACATATTAATACTATCACTGAATTTTTGAGCTAAAATGTATCACGATTTGAATTTGAAATGAAGACTTTATTTCAGTTAGCGTCATAGTTTATGCAAAAAAAATGCAATACAATACGCCAGGATTTGGCAGAGTACTGGTATCAGAAAACTGACAGACAACATGGAATTGCTTCTGTTTTGCAGTCTGATACTGTATCATCAGAAGGCTTAGGTTTTCATTGTTTGATCCTCTTTCATTTTTTAGAATTTAGGTTAATATTGTTCAGTATTTGATTGATTAATGGATGTATTGTAACATATAATTTTGCCTATATTTAGCTTTAAAAGTTGTTGAGTCAAATTATCCGCCTTCAGATTGGTCAAATTCAAATTGAATTAATATGCAAATAATGGCAGGAGGTGTCATCTCCTTCCTCATACACGCTTGATGTAGGCTAATCTGCCCCCCAAAAATCAAACAGTAATAATTATAGAGTCCATTATTTGTGACAGTTCATGTGACACACTCAGTAAGAATAGGGCTTATTTCACAAGCACATTATTTTCTAGCTCTGCTATTCTGCAAGTCTAATTTCTCTAACTTCCAGATCAATAGATATTTAAAAGTGAACGCTCTTTATGTCAATATATACTGTAGACCCAAATGAATATTATTTAGCGTGTGTACAAACTCTGTCAGCTTTATACACAAGGCTGATAAATTCCGGCTCTTGACTCAAAGGCATTGTTGAGTACTCTTCCACTTTCGTTGCGCCACTCTCTGCCTCTGTTTATGCAAGTAGATCAAGTAGACAGCCCTTGAGCTATGGTCTGAATTGCTATGTTCACCTATAGTTTATGAATGTGTACAACCTTGTACAACAATAAAAGGAGAGACAGGGGCCTGGCATGCACACATACAGGGTGCTGTTGCAGGGCACATCAGATCAGGCCCAGGCAAACGACTTTTTATGACTTGGCAACAAGCACTGTACATGCCATACACATCACACATCAAACAGACCCACGCACACGCACAGAGCACACACACACATTTAACATCTGGATATTGTGTGTGGGCAAAATAGGCGTGCATGTGTGCGGGTGTGTGTGTCTGTTTCCAGTGCAAGCACAGAGCGATCTCTCCCGACCAGACCTTGGTTTGTTCTTGGCACGGCCTCCTGGGTTACGACACCTCCAGAGAGAGAAAGAGAACACAATGAAAACAGGAAGCCAATTCTTAGATGACAGAAAAAAAGTCAGGGAGAGATGGCTTGTGTGGTTTTGCAACCACAGTGACATTAGGGAACGGCCTGTACTGTAATAAGCCCGACCAAAAGCAGAAATGACACGGACCGTACATGACAGAGTGTGCCTGCCAGTAGAGTGCTTATGCAACAAGTTATGCAAAAGACGGTACACTGCACAAGTGAGCGTGACTAGATCATAAGCCACTGTAATGCAACCTTTAAAGCCTGCACATCCTAGATTTGTCTGCGATATCACAAGATCTATTTCCATTTAACAACTTTAGACTAAATAGACTGAGCTGTTGAGCAATGTCCTTTTTAATTGGCTGCATATTCAAGAGGCATAATTTGTAGTGTGAGCGTATGGCGCGCCAGTGTCAAATGCACAGATGAGCATATGGCCGAATTAGCTGGCAAAAGCAGCCACTTAACCTTTGGAGAACAAGACATGTAGTGGAGATGTAGACAGAATCCCCCAACACACCCACTGATGTCCCTCATTTGCATTAATCACATAGTACCTCTGTTGCTTCTTTAACTCCCTGATTCATCTTTGTTGGATCAACTGTAACTATTATTTTTTTTACATGCTACGGCTGCTCTGCTGGCCGGCACTGGACTCCTTCCATCATATTGATTTGAGCTCATTGATTGCCCTTGCAAGGACCAACTGGGACAATTTTATGACCATACAAGTGCAACCCTGACTCCATCATGTTACCCATAGACTAATCACTAATCACTGCTCAAAGTAAATACATATTCATATTTTAACTATTCTCTAAGGGGCCACATTGTGTTTTTAGCCCTTCAACCACATGCACATGTGCATACTTTACTGCTGACCATTTCCCAAAACATGTTGTAGTGTCTTAGATTAAAAATGGGGTTTTCCTACTTTCCAGATAGCTACTAGGCTAAATTAATTTCCATAATCTATGAAAATGAATTTGCAATGAATTGAAACTTCCTTGAAAGTACGTAGTCCACCGGAGTGAATATATGATGTCACAAGTAAGTTTTGTGAAAAGTAAGTTTCAATTTACGATTTCCTTTCTTTCATTGCCACCACTGAGGTGCCCCTGAGCAGGGCACTTAACCCCCAGCTGCCCCAGATGGGCTCCTTAGTGGCCAAGAGATCAAACTGTGATTGTACTGGGCAGCTTCCAGGTGTGAATGTGTGTAACAGTGTGAGTGTGTCGCTGTGTTTTCCTGGAAAAGAGCATTAATGCTCAGCAAATCTAATCTGGTTAAAGAAATGAATGGACGCCAATGGCTGCCTGGAAGGTAAGAAAAACACATTCGCAACTATGGTTTGCAGTATTGTAAAATATAGGTGATTTGTAGTAAATCAGCTTAACATTGGCATGGCTACTACAAGTAATGACTCCGCCTCACAGACAGTGGTGGAACACTATAACCAGTCTTCTGGGAGGCCAAGAGGCGTGTGCTAAATGGGCCAGGGATAGGATTTTAGTGCAGGGCATGCCCCTGCTTGTGGCACAAGGACATAAATTGTCAGGAAATGCCTGCATGGTGCCTTGCTTCAAGGAGAATGGAGTTGTGTGAGGTCACCGTGGGGCAAAGGGGGGAGGAAAAGTGGGAGCACAGGAACCCAGGGTACACACAGCCAGGCAGCCACCCAGCCAGATGCCCGTCACTCTAGTTAGCCAGCTAAGTGCTAACAGGGGGCCCTCCGCTTGGTAACAGCCGCCATCAGCCATTTTCACTGCCAAATTAAAGTGATAAATCTTGAGGCCCCTTTGATCGCAAGAGGGTGAACTTGTTAGTTAGGAAAGACGGGGTAACCGGGACAGAGGAGACACACACTTGACATCAGCTGTTACTCTTGTCATGTGTGTTCTAAATAATAGTTCCCCGTGAACAAAAAACTACGCTCTAACCAGGGGCCCATTCAAAATTATACCGCAAAATCTAAAGGCAATCTGTTTCAACATCGAAATGAACCTGATCTTTAATGTCATTAAGTGAGATTTTCATTTGCACAAAACAAACATTAAATGGTGGCACTCCTTGCCGCACACCAGGAAACGTTGGAATGAATGGGAACTCATAAGCTAATTTGGAGTAAATAAAAATAAACCATCAAAAAATTAAAAAGACAAAAAAAACCAACCTGAATCTCCAAATGGTAGACTTGCCCAGTCTACTCAGTTAGTGGGGAGTCCTGTGTCACATTGCCACAGATTCAGCCCTTACTTGACATAATAAAAGTTGCACAACTCATGCTGAGTTAGTGTGTGTGTGTGTGTGTGTATGTTGGGAGGTGGGGATGGGGGTGGTGATCAGGTGCCACATGCCACTGAAGCCGCTTCCCTTTTCGCTTCCCTCTCTGAAATATTGCACAACTGTTGTTGCAGTGCGGTGTGGCTCAGTTATTTCATAAAGGGCTGTAAAAGAGAACAAGCCAGAGAGAGCACCCTGCCAATCAAGTAAACTTCCTACAAAGCCTGGGAGCAAAGACTAATGTAACAGTCCCGTATATACTGTAAACTTGATCTGTCTTTACAGGCCCTTCATCCCCCTTGTAAAGAAAACTTTCTTTCATGCAGTGCCATGATGCAACTTTTTAGAAGCACTAACCTCTCAGTGTGCTGTGCTGATTTTTAAAGTTAGACTTCTGGTAATGCTAGTTTAAACTGCAGCTGCAAATGTAGGCTTTGCGTGTATGCCAGGTAGTAGGAGGTTCATATCTGATTCCTTCCTTCCTGAAAAGCCAAATTGTGTAGTTTTACATAAACTTGTCTTTTTTAGGTTTTGCAGTAGTATTCTCCATCTTTAAGATGACTAAGTGGGCTTGGTCCTTTGTTGAGGATGTAAAGTTAACATAGCAGGCCCTGCTAAGTGCATGGAAACGTTAGTATTTACTTCGGTCAGGAGCTCTGGGACTAAACGTAGAAGTCAAATCTATGTCAAATCAGTGTCATTAAAGTCAGCTTTCAAGTCTACATGTGGAAACATAAGTCAAGTCAAACTAAATAAAGAGTCCAGTGCTAAGTACCTGATAAAGAAAACATATCTCAAACCTGTTAATTGAATTATTTATAGTGTGATAAACACTTAACAATGGGATTTACATGGTTGCTTTGTAAAACAATTACTGTATGTCAGAAACCTTTTCAAGTTATCAAAGTGAAAAAACACAAGTAACACAGTCAAGCAAAAATGAGTCAGCCTTGAGTGCCAATCATGTGACATGGCCCCCCCCCCACGCTAAAACTATGTCACAATTCTATTGTTCACATTTTTGTTCAACTTGTAAATCTCTCTGTTACTCTGTTGTAAAAGTGCTCTATAAATAAAACTTGTGATTACTGTTGGGTCTAGTTGACTCTAGGTACTCTAACCACTTCCTTGGCATTATTCAAGAGTGTTTCACTTAAAGTTAACTGCTGTGGGCTTCCCCCAACAGTGGCAACATTTAGACGTGATGAGGATTGTGGATTAGCCCACTGAGCAGGCCTCACAGGGAAGTGATGGTGCATTCCCTTGCCTGTAATTTCCCCTGACATACTAAGTGCTCATTCTCCCATTTCCCTAAATAATGCGGTGTGCAATGGTGCATTGTCCTATTTGCTATTACACTCATTCCATGTGTGCATGGAATCTGAGGTGCAAATGCAGACCATCGTTACGTTATGATGCAGAGACGAAGACTGGAGAAAAAGTAACCTCAATGCCCATTTGGGAGTTTGTGGGTGTGATAAGTGTGTTTGGGTGCAACAACACACACGCTATCACCACACTCACATCATCCAGCTCAGCTATGTGATCTCATAATGCCGCCATTCAGAAGCTCTCCTCATTCAAAAGAATATGTCAGAGACAGTGAAAGGCTCTGTTTGTCTGGGGTGATACTTCTGCTTTTGTGTACCTCCTGAGGAAGACTAAATATTTTTTGTGACTGTATGCCCACACACAGACTTGACACTTGTTGTTCAAACCTACTTTCTTTCACAGGTAGAGTATATATGCTAAGTTTGCAACAGATGTCCCCCCCTGGGGATCGCAGTCTAAACAGAATCTTTCATCAAAGACAATCGCAGAATTAAACATAAGAGTTTGAGAGCCTGTCTTTGCTCATAGCGACACACAAAAAGTAGGCCACCATGTTGATACAAGAGCTAAACATTTCATACTGCAAGGGAGATAAAGAAAAAACTGCGTTTCTTCTTTAACAACCGCTGGTCATTTCGTAAGCTGATGAAGCCATCAATCTTCCCATTGCAACACATGCATTAAATGCCAGCTAAACATGTTACTAACATTAAGTGAAAATGTAACGTTAAAAATACGGAAAAAGAATTGAACATGCAATTTTTCAGGAAATCAGCATAGTCATGCAAAGGCCTTCTGTTTCCTGCAATATAGTCATCAAAATCAGTTGTCAAAAGGTCTCACATGCCCGCCTGCATGAGATGGCATGACACTATTTAGCATTCATTACACAAAAAACCCAGTCTAACAGCTTCCACATTGAGGAAAGGTTCAACAATAGAGCTCGACTGTTCAAAATGCCAGCTGTCTTTATGCGGTCAGCCTGTGGAATTTACCTGTACTTTCTTACAATAAAATGTATTTGGTGAGAATCAGCAGTCCTTCTGGTCTCTTGTAGACTGAAGCGCGATTGTAAGCTGCAGTGGCAGTCTACGGTTTGCTCGAAATCATTTAGATTGGGCAAACATATTTGTATTTTGCATCATAAAGGCTAGAAATTTGTCTAGATCACTCAGTGCAATATTTTAATGAGATGACAATTTGGGCAAAGTGTCCACTCAACAGCGTGTAACAAGAAAATTTCCCCCATCACACACTGTCTATAAAATATATAGGTCACACTGACCTGAAAAGTTACTTGATTTACAACAACAGTCAGGTCAAACATTAAAAGAGAGAGTTGCATAGGCCTGAAATTCTAATTGGTTGGTTGATTTTTGCAGAAAAAATGAACTTGTGAAGGTTAACTTGACATGAGAAAGCTATAGTTCCGATTTTTTTCTCCACTTTCGTTCCTGTGCAGCCTGGTTCTTTCAAGCCAGGGCACAGTTTACTGTATGTGCACATATTTCTGCAGGAAGTGGCTGAATGATCTGTTCTCAGGAGTCAGGGAGGCTAAATGGGAAATTAAAAAGGCTAATTACAGTGTATCTGTCGATGGCCGACCAATATCACACTCAGTGGTTTTTAACAGTGTAAACAGGGCAGGAGAAAGAGAGAGAGAGAGAGAGAGAGAGAGAGAGAGAGAGTGAGAGAGAGAGAGTGTGTGTGTGTGTGGTGTGTGTGCGTGTGTGTGACAGAGGGAGGGAGGCAGACAAGCGCAGTCACCAACAAAAACATAGCCTGGCTGTTCACTGAGCCTACATAAATGGCTTACATAAGACAGTACTCTCAGTACCAAAAAACAGCAAAAATCCATAAACACACACAGACACACATCCCCCCCTCCTACTCCCCCGCACACATACACACACACACACATTTCCACACACATGTTGGTTTCACTACACTTGTGAGGACTTCCATTCATTCCCATAACCACAAAAAACAACTTCCACTGTCTCAGCTAGATTCACGTCCTTAATCCTTACCATTAAATAAAAGTGAAGCAATGGGCAAAATTACATTAAAAAAGATCCTTATTCTGAGCATCTAAAACTCAATCTGGTTCACATACAAATAGCAAAACACGTACACGCACACATTCACGGGAACACACACAGACGCAGTATGCTGTCAGAACAATGAGTACAGACACCACACGCTCTCTCTCTCTCATTCCCCCCTCCCTGCCTCGCTCTACCTTCAGCGTTATAACGAGCCGTGCTGTACAGTTTTATTTACACCAGCCTCTTATCAGTGGTACAGCAGCACAGAGGCTGCCAATTGGAGAGGACAGGCCACGGTACTGCCTGTACCCTGTAGTGGAGTAGGTGTGTACCGCCATGCTCCCAGCACGTTTTTATCAAGGCTCAGAAAAGACTGGGCCCGCGCCAGGCTGCCTCTCAAAATAATAAAACATACTCACACACACAGGCTGAGTTTGCAATAAGTCACCGCAACTACAGGCATATTATTACACAGGTCTTGCAGCACACAGGAGGGTGTCCATTTAGGGATGTAATGGGGTAAACTCACCTTAAGTCATTTTAACCTCCTCTTCATATGCAGGAATAGAGTTTAGCAAATGCATTTTGAGCTGAATCTGAATGTGCACCAGGAAGCATGTGACAGATGGGAACATGCAGGAGGTGGCTGAGTTCAACATCAAATGCAACCAGAGCAGATTTCTCACAATATATTTTGGCACAGAAAGCAGTTTTGAAAACTACTGTAAAGTGATATCATAAAAATATTTATCCAATGATTTCATAAAATAACACAAGTGGCAAATGGCTGTCTAAAAAAAAAGTGTCTTTCAGTATTTAAGCAGAGTTTTAAACGTTAGCGCAGGAAGACAACTCATATGATGTCTGTTTAACATGGAGGGCTGCGGTTTGCTGTTTGTCACCATCGTTATCTAACTGTCACTGGGTAAATATCAAACGTATGGAATTCAAAAATGTCAGATTTCATAGTTTGCTGCAAAATTGAAGGAATATTAAACTGGTTGTTATCCTGACAGCAATATGCACACCAGAAATTTTAACATGTCTAGGCTATCGTGTAATAGCATTAAGGTTACAACCTTGGATAAATATGATAAATGGTACGTACTCTACACAGAAGAAGTTCAGAAACATAAATCACCTAACCTTAAGAATTCAGAACAGGACACATTAACCAACAAGGTACCATCATACACATCAGAGCCATAAATTATACAAGATAGAAAACACAATTGGCCTCATATAGTGTAACACTCATGATGGAAAGTTAATCAAGTAGCAAGCAGACTGACATATAGATAAAGTAATGACTTCAGACAGAAATATCAGCTAGCAAATAAGCTAGCAAACTCTAACCTATCGCCAGATAGCTTGGTTAATAGCCCAAATTACCAGCTAGTCATGAAGAGAATCTGTTTGCTAATGGGACAAATATTATGACAATTTCAGTGTGGAATCTGTAATATGAAATGTTCTTGCAGAGTGTGTGTTTGGAACTCGGGGAGAAATAAAGCAGCTGGGCTGAATCTGCTGTTTTAAACAGTTTCCCAATGTTTTCAAGATGGCCACCATGTGAGTAACATTACTGATTTAGCCCCGTCTGATCTAAGTTTTAGAGATGTTTGATACGATTGATAAGACCAAGAAATGGATAGTTAGGTTACTTTATTTATACCCTTAGGTAGATTTGGTTTGTAGTATGGGACAGGTTGAGACAGTAGCTATATAATAGTAAAAGAAGGACAATTACAATCTAACTCTGCTATTATACAATATAACAAGTTGTGTATCGGGCAAACACAAAGTAGCTGCACATGGAACATACATAATGTACTATAGAAGATATTGCAGTAACTATAAAACGCGCGCTGGTTCTCACAAATATCAGTCGGACACACAGAGTCACACAGGCAGAAATGACTTTATGGTGTGAGCAAACACAGTGCTACAGATAAGAGGAGATAATCTTGCTTTTCTGTGAGGGGAGGAGTGGGGGGGGGATAGACAAGCCATCAAAAGCACAGGAACATGTTTGCTCCCGATGATATTGTTATCGACGGAGAGGAAAAAGAAATCAAAGGGAAGTGAGAGAGCACTAGGAAGAGGGAGGGAGAGAAAAAGGAGGAAACAGATGAAGACAGAGAATATTCAGGTCGCATTTGACAGCTTTACGGTCTGTTGCGCCGAATGGGATGTCTAGGGACGTGGCAAAGCAGACAAATATTGACTTGCAGAGCGTTCGGATGCACACACACACACACCCACCCACACACACACACAGACAGGGAAAACACACAAGACACTTCCACATGAAGCCTCTAAATTCAGCCCCCCTTCAAAATGGATGAGCTCACATTGCAACATCAGTCACCCTTGTTTTTTTGCCCAGCTCAACCTCTTAATCCATTTTGCCTGCAAACCAATTTGTTTGTCCAGTAGGTCACAGACAGTTCCCTGCCCTCACTGTTCCCTGTTCTCTTGTACTGTTTATTTCTCCCTCTTCTTTGCCTTACTTTCTCTGAACGACGAAGCCATTTCCAGAGCTTTTGCCCCCTGGGAGATCGAGGGCATCTCAGTCCACACATCCATCCCTCCTCCTTCCTCCTTTCCTGCAGTCCCTTCCTCCCGTCTACCTCTTTCGCTCCCGTCCTCCTTACTTTCAAACTGTCTTGACGTCAGAGAAACCTGGTTTAAAGTGTGCACTGACACAAATGGACACGAACGCATATGCATAATTTAAAACTGTTTCTTCAGCTTTCTAAACTGAGATAAGCACAATCAGACATAATGATAACAGTTTCTTATCTCTTCTTAAAACACATGTTTATCAGAGACTTTATCCTTATTTTACTTGAGTTTGTTTGCTTGATCTTGCTCGAGTTGTCTTTTATGTTATTTGACAGGAATTTGTTTTACGTTTTTTTTATTATGGACGAGTTTAATGTTTTTTATTTTCCCAGTTTTCTTCCATTTGATTTTATTAGTCAGTCCACCACTGTCCACAGTCCAGACTGGAATGTCTTGACAAACACTGGGTGGATTGCTAAGGCATTATGTCCAGACATTGATGGTCCCCAGAGGATGAATCCTAATGAATTTGATGATCCCTTTACTTTTCCTCTAGTGTCACCACAAGGTTGCCATCTTTCGTCTTGTTCTGACTATTGGATTGATTGCCATGACATTTGGTAAAGATATTCATGTTCCTCACAGGATGAGTTGTAATAACTTTGGTGATCCCATGACTATTCATCTAGCACCGTTAAGTCAAAGCTTTAGCAGTACTTTGTGTTTAGTGCTAATTAACAAATGTTAGCATACATGCAAACACGCTAAACTAAGATGGCGATCATGGTAAACATTACCTGTTAAATATCAGCTTGTTAGCATCGTCACTGTCTGCATGTTAGCATGCCGACGTTAGCTCAAAGCAAGACTGTGCCTAAGCGCAGTGCAGAGCAGCTAGCGTGGCTGTAGATGCTTAGTCTTGTATGAAGCACTTTGTAACTTTGAAATGTATTACAAATCAAAGTTATTGCTATTATTTTTTTATCGATAACAATCTATGTTATCATTATATAAGGCTTTTTTAAAAAGACCTTATTTTTTAAGGTTTTGGTCATCTTTTCCTTCAGAAAACATTTGACTCAGTGTAGAGAAACCAGGTCATGAGGACATCACCAGAAAACTTTACAACTTTGTGCAAAAGGTTTCACAGGAGTCAGTTTTAAAGCAAAAGTTTATTGTTGTCTGATGGCTTTTGTTTGCGATGCCCCATGGTGTCTGACATAAAACCGGCAAGCGGCATTGTATCCCCGTGTCTGTAAAATGAAGGTGGTAAAATGTTATCATAACTGCTAGGAATGATGGTGAAATAAAGAAAATAAGATCCAGGTTGTAAAAACTTGTAATTTTCCCAGGTGTAAGAACACACACACACAACCATATATGCCCTGTCTTGCTGGCCAGTAACAGCAATTACTCTGCCGTTGCCAGACACTGACCAAGTGTTTCAAACCCCCCCCACCCTCTCCAAACCTTGGCCTCCCCTCCTCCATGGCTGCCCCTAGAGGTGAAAGGTGCCATGTGTTTTCAGCTCTGCTTTCAACCCCCCTCCGTTTTCAAAAAGAGAGGAGAAAATGAGGCAGGCCAAAGACACAAGGATATCTTCAGGGCCTTGGGTGGATGTGTGTATTTGTGCGTGCATGTGGGTACATGGATGTGTGTGGAGAAGTGCAAGGAAGGAAACAAGAGCTGGATGCATAGAGGAACCACCCGAGGCTCTCCTGGTGTGAAGAGGCAGGAAGTAAGTTAGGCTGCTCTAAAATGCCAAAGTGGACCATTTCTCACAAGCCTCAGGGTCTGGTATTAATAGATCCTGGTTGGACAGGGGTGGGTGGGCTTCTGGTGAAATACATTCTGAAATGAGTGACCCACTGAGGTTTGAGTCTACCCAAGTCTGTTGATCGAGGCCATGATTAGACTCCTGTTAACTCTGTAGCCATCATGGGGTAAACTTTGGTTGACAATACTCACAAAGATCCATATTTGACAACACTTAAAAATATGAACCTACTGCATTGTAGTAGTAGAACTTAAGGAATTCAGGGTAACCTGCAGTGACGTGCAGGGAGAGTTAAGTAGCAAAAATATGACTTACCCAGAGATGGACTGATAGCGAAATGCATACCAGTAGATAATGCCTGTGTAAGATGGCTGTGTAAGTTGTGTTTTTGTTACAACCAACTGTTCACACGCAGTGGCTTTGCATTTTCAAGATTTGTCTCACAAGGAACTGTGACAATTACAACACATCTTCTAACCTAAACAGCACAATTTGCTTGTCATTGAAGATGAAGATTGAAGATTGAAGAACAGGACTGTTTAAGGAGTACTCCACTGATTTAGCATTGCACTCCTATAACGTTGTTGCACTCACGATTGACAGTTTTAGAAAAAATGATCGAAATTGATTGAAACTAGAGATATCGTCTCTCTCTCTCTAGATATATGATGATATATGAAACTTGACCGCCGTCCGGCTGGAGAATCAGGAGCGGTAGTAGCTAATGTAGCCGCCCGCCTCAAAAAGTCTGGTAAACTCACAGATTTTTTTCAAACTTGTTGCCTTCAGACCCAACCGACACCAACCCACGTGAGTCACTTGAGGCAGTTCATAAGATTACTTATGAAGCCACAAAAGACTTAATACAAGGTTTTCACATATATAGTAGTACTCCCCAAGACCTGCAACCAGACTTTGATGTGTAAAATCGGTGGAGTTTCTTTAAGCGCATACATTTGTATGAGTATCAATTATGGTGTAACAATTATCAATCCTATCAGTAACCCTACCTGATATCAGAATTGAATTGAGGTCAGAAACTAATCAATCTGACACTCAGCTCAAGGTCGAGCTGGGGCAACTAGCAAGTACAGCGGGGCAGTACGTTAATGTGTAATCTGCTAAAAACCATTCACAGAAGAGCAACCAGAAGAATAAGCATCAAAATACGAGAGGCTATAGGAAAAGACCCTTCCATCCACTGATGATGCCTTCCTGTACATTCTACATCTGACTGACAGCTTTTTCAAGTAATACTGTTAAGAACAAGTCAATGTGAGGTCACAGTGTTTTCAACAGTATTATCTTGCAAGTGTGCTGTTAAAAGCTGCTGCAACATCGTTCAAACCCTGACTTTTTTTCCCCCTGTGCTTCACTCTTTTAATTCTTCTTAGGAAGCTCAACTCTGCGCCTTGTTTATTTCCTCAACAGCTAGTGAATGTTCCTGCTGAAGTTCTACTGCCTAAAACTTCAAACCAGCTCCTTTACTCAACAGTAGTTTTCCAAAGCAATTTGACATGAAACAGGAGCTGGCAACACCCTTCAAACAACCACACACCAGTTCTGAATCGTTATTGAAATGTACACCGTGTCCAGGGAGTGTTAGCAGTAAACACATTTTTAGGAAATATTTGGAAATGATTGATATTCGCAGATCCTGGCATGTTCTGTATGTAAATAATAAGACAAAATCCCTGCTAGTTGCACCTTAAGGCAGCAGTGATTGTTTCAACAGAACAAACAACATAATGAACAGTTTTACTATTTAAGCCTTGCTAGTAATGGGGCTAAAAGTAGTTTGTGCCGAGGGCGGCACTAAAGGCAAGTCTATGGAGTCATCGCAATCAAGAGGGTTTATCATCTCGAGAGTTTGAATGTGCTCATTAAATTACATGGCAATATGCCTGTTAAATTTTGAGATATTTTATCATGGACCAAGCTATCATCCCAATGTCCTCCAACCTGAACAACAAATCAGGTCATTTGTCATCGTTTTCCAATATGATCAATGAAAGTCTTCTGATCCGGGGTCCTTTTGTCAGATGAAACCAAAATTGGCTGCCTTTTCTGATCTACCACCTCTATCGTTAAGGACTGGTTAAGTTTAGGCAACTAAAACTACTTGATTACAGTTAGGATAAGATTGTCAAGATACTTTGTACGGCCAAACCACCCCGTGCCCCAGCTAATCTTCATATAATATTAGCTTTATTCTATGTGTGCTGGGAGGAGACAGACAGACCTGAGACTCTGACCAGCAGTTGAACCCTTACCCCTTTGACCACCACAGACTGTTGCCCAGCCAGCTGCTGGGAATCCAGCAATTGACATCCTTTTTACAGTGCTGTAAATGCATTTATAGTTCAAGAGAGGAAGGGACGAGATGGCTGCTGGATCGGGGCAGGAAAACTCATTTTGGCTGTCGTTTGCTGCCTGGGGGTGCTGGTGGTGGGCTGAGGTTTAAGGTGATTGAACCAAATCTAGACACAGGAGCAACACTTGTTGCCCTGCTTTTTTATTTTCCTCTTCTGCAGTGGCAGGCAAAAATGACTGCCAAGGAGTGCTGGAGAATGAAACCAAAGCGAAAACACAGGCCATCCCTGGGACTTTTACCAGTGTAACAGGAGACGCTGAGCTACTGCTCATTAAAAACCCGCATGGTGGACACACAATACATTCACCCAGTTTCATGATAGCATAAGCATTCTTGTCAGATGCTGAAGAAACTATTGTCTACTACATTACAAAAGCTTTCACTGCCCTCTGTCCAGTCATCTCACTCTGCCCCCGTTCTCCTTTTTTGTACACAGTGAACAAAAATGGCCATATGAGCAGAGAAATCATGGCAGGAGTTGGTGGATGCCCCCCCTATACACACTCCCCCTCCCTTTCCCCAGGTCAATAACCTGTAAAGATTTAGTGTTTAGGGCCCATTATTTCCTGCTTTCAAGTCACACATTGTCAAAGGCAATGCTGAGTTTATTAAGGCTGGAGTCACAGGGCCTGAGTGGAAAGCAGGGAATACAGTGATCACGTGGGTAGTAAAACTGTGACAAGGAAGAAAGGATGGAAGAGTGTAAACTGGCAGACAAATACTCTGTATTTTACGCTGAACGTTGGCAGGAATTAAATACCCTTGGAAAAATCTGCAAACACTGTACCCTGATCAAATTCTTTCTAAAATTATTCACACAAGAAGACTAAAACATTAAATGTCTCTATTATCTCTGCATGTTCCCATGTCATGGTATGAAGATTAGTTATTGACACAATGACCAAAAAGACTAGAACATTGCTAAACAATTGTTGATGCGAGTCAGTTCAACTCAGGAAAGAGGCCAAGCTGAGCCAACAGAAACAACTGGAGACATGGCTGAGAGCGCAGATGATAGGATATCCAAATGGCTTAACAACAGGAAATGCTTGAAACATGCAGTTTTTTTTTTTTTTTT
>NTHP01000036.1:359939-370253 GCA_003416845.1 Oplegnathus fasciatus
AAGAAAAAAAACAACAACGTGGAGAGAGGACTGAGACAGAACGAGACGAGAGGAAAAAAAATAAATAGCTGGCACAAGGTAGACTGTACATACTGTACCCTCAGTGGTGGCAGGCAGCCCAGACTGGCGAGCCGCCAAGTCCTCCGTACAACAAGCACAGAGAGACAGACAGACAGACAGGCAGGCAGACAGACAGACACACAGACAGACAGACAGAGAGTGAGAGACAGAGTGGAAAGCAGAGGGGAGGGAGGAGGCAGCAGCAGCAGCAGCAGCGGCGTCTGAAATGCTCCACATCCACGACACGCTGCGCATACCAAAAAGCCTCTCCACTCTCTCGCTTCATCTCCCCAATATTCTGTCTTTTCTGAAGCGAGCTGAAGGATGATGGCGGCAGCAGTGGAGGAGGAAGAGGAGGAGGAGGAGGGGAGGAGGGGCGGAGGTTGAGGGTTTTGGGACTCGGTGAAGTGTCATCATTACAGAGAGACACGATAAAAATCGAGACGCGGCGTCAGACCGAGAAAAACCTTGAAAGTCAAACGGTGGAGGTGGAGGTGGAGGAGAAAAAAAAAAGACAACAAAAACTATCAAAGAAGCTTTGCCTGAGCGCTGTCTCTTCCCTAACCGTCGCCCGTCTCGACAGAAGCGCTTGTCTTGCCTTTTACGCCAGACCAAAGCGGCTATGAATCAACACTGATGTGTGTAACAGTACAGGTTGATGTCGTGCGTCAACACAGCCCCGCTTGGAAGGAGGAAAAAAGAGAACGAAAGAAAAAAAGTTTGTGCACTTGCTGCCACTGTTGCTAAAAATACACTGCCCACATCTTCCGCTCGGTTGCCTTTCTCAAGGTGGAGTATGTGGTTCTTCCTCGAGTTTTCAATGTTCTTTTTTTCCATTTGATCTCCTATCAACAGAGTTTTCACATTGTCAGTGGGTACACATTGTGAGTTATTATTAACCTGTTGATATCATGGAAGATTTTCAAATGATCTACCTTCTATTGAAAATCTACTCACATAATGATTACCTCAATGTGGTCTAAGCTGACACAATCACTTCCTGGCGCACTATATTTATGTTCTCACTTTCATCCAAATCATTTTCACACCCTTTTCACACCAGTGGTCTTACTTTAGGTTAAAAAAGTTGCCATGATCTCTCTGGTCTTAAAATCCCAAAGACCCATGTACCATTAACCCTTCTCCTTCCTCTGTCCTCACCTCTATGGGAAACTAAACCATGATCTCCCCTCAAAATTAAACACAAAACAGATTTCATTTGGATGTTTTTGAAACTTGAGTGCTGCCAACTCTCTGCAGCCAGTTACATGATATTACAGAAGAGAAATGGTTGGCAAATACTGCCAAAATTTGGAAAAAATGACAAATGACACCATTCATTTATTTCTGTTGTCCATTTTTGTCGTAAAAGGCAGCACTTAACATTTCCTCTGAGAGCTTTTAGTCCATGACATTTTTTGTCACTTTAAATTACTGAGCGTAGTGACAGAACTTTTATGCTTCTTATGCTAAGCTTTTGTTCTTGTTGGCCCTGGTCACTTGTACTGTATTATCCCACATGTCTACCTGCACTGATATAAATGAGGTGATAAAAATATTCTTCTGGTAACTCGTATACAAAGCCAAAAGAAATATAATGTGTATATATATATATACATATACATACATATATAAAGAATAATATAATAATATATAATAAAATTCTATACACATCTACATAATTTTAGGTAATATATGTTATGTATGCAGAAAATGAAAGAGGCATCTTCTGCCTAATTTTTCATGCAAAAGAGCCTTTTTACTCATCTGCCAGGCTTTCTCTAAGTAACTGGCACACTTAAATGTTTGTTAAATGCTACCTCTATTATACTTCTAATACTGCTACTGTCATCACTACTGACTGCTACTAATATTGTTGCTGCTACCTCCACTATTATTATTTTGTACAACCTCCAATACTGCCAGTACAGCTTCTACAGCTTTCATTATCATAACAACTACCACTCCTTCTGCTTCTTGGGTACATGGGTAGCTACACTCATTAGAAAAGGGCGGTACTGAATAATAAGTAACAATGTTTAGTTCAGATATAATGTGCCAGTATGCTGGCACCAGTGAGTACTGACCTTAAATGGTTACTATTGTAACTATTAATAGTAATACAATGACAAATTCCCATAATAGGTAAAACACCAAGTATAAGTTAAGGTTTGCTGTTGGGTTAACTAAGATCCATGTCAGCAGCCAGAGCATGGCTCTTTAAGGCTAATCTCCACTGGAGCATGCAGAGAGCTGCACACACACTTCAGGAAAAGGGCAACATGTATCTGAGCACAAGATTACCTCGACTTACCCTCAGCTTCAACTTCGTCATAACTCCTGACTTAAAGAAAACTTTTGACTTCATGCGTACTTTTGCCACTGACTTGCATAATATGATGTAACACAAAATAGGAGCCAGCTCCAGGAGAGAGGCTTTAGGGCTGGACGTGATGTCTGAGGAAGCTCAGATGGGGCGCACACTGTGAGACACAATCTCCAAAACATTCAGTATCCAATATGTTTCTGTGACAGAGATCCCGTCTTACTGCTTTGACAAGTGAGTTAGATGGGGAGTGTGTATTTGCAGCAGGGACTGTGAAAATGGGGTGTAATTTTAAAATAAACAGTGAATATTTCCTCTGAGCAACTTTTGTTTTTGACACGCTGAGTTGTGTGCTGAGCCAATTCACTGGCACAGCGTGAGTTTGTCATTCATCTTTGTCACAACATAGCCGGAGTGTCAGCATCCATCTCAGGCATTGTTTAAGTTTTGGTGAGATACGAACAAACAAATGATCCTGGCAATTATCGTTTCCTGTCTACTGACAGTAGATGGCTGGGGGAGTGGGGTGGGGGAGTGGTGGTGGTGGTGAGTGGGAGGGGGGTTGTATCCCAACAACAACAACAACAACGACAACAACAATAATGCCAAGTAGACAATTCAGACCGCTTACTGTGTCCCATTGGAAAACATGCAGGGTACCAAACAGAGGGTTCAATTTCTGGGCCAACGTCAACACATGGATTTGGGGTTTTGTGTGAGTGTGCAGAAGGGGTTCCCTCAGAGGTCCCATGGCTTTTACAGTGTCTCAATAAACCATCTGCACTTACAGCCTTAGGAGTGAGGAGCTCTTTGCTGCCTATAAAAGACGGTCCATGCCATTAAAACAGTGCTGCGCTAAGTAGGCTCAGAGCACAGGGACTGCTGGGGTGTGTGTGTTTGGGGGGTGGGTGTAATAGTGTCAGACTGGACCAATCAATGTGTCCTGTGTTCTGACTTCTACTGCCTTTCAGACCTCTAATGTCACAGAGGTGTAGGATGACAGGATGATGATGTGCAGGCACCTCTTGGGTGAAGTTTCCCAGAGCTGCTCAGCTTAACTGGGCTGAAGAGTCATTTAATCCACAAATCACTGAAACTGGGTGATGCTCCACATTCACATATTCAAAACTAGTATATTTATAGTGAGATAAAGCATATCTAAGGCAAGTTATCACTTTATTCAGCTCTCAGGCTGCAGGAACTTCAAAGTTGACATCTACTACAAATGCATATATCATGTAAAAATCTGTTTTCAATACTGCTGTATTATACAATGCATTCATAGTGAATTAACCACTTTGAATCTGTGAATGGTTGTAAACCAAATTTGTGAGATGCAAGAGTAAAAGCTGAAGTCGGCCCTTGCTTCAGGGTATAAGAGTATAAATCTGCAAGAAAAAGAGATTCGCTCCTTCTTTAGAAAGGACCATGCCAGTGTTTTTTCATGTGCAAGCGCATTGATTTGGAATCACATATACTGTGTAAATGTGAGTGAATAGTTAAAATAATAAAAAATTATTTAAAAAACAATCATAATAACAAGACGCCTTTGGTGGCTAGCCAAAAAATTCTTTGGGTGGGGTTGCACTGGGGAATTTGGACTCCTGACCTCAATACTTCCTGGCTACAGCCCTGTTGACTTAGCTACAGTGAACATTAAATCTGGTTTTATTTTTGGCAATTGCATTGGAAGGCAATGTGGTTGTAAATGCAGACCGATTTGAACAACAAAGTAATACAGTTATTAACCACAGTAAAATCAAATAATCTGCAGCATGCTTTGGTATGGTCCTTTAAGGAGCTGCTTACCAACCTCTGTTAAAATCTGTATTAAAATCCTGGTGAATGTCAGACTTTCAAATGACCATGATTCCCTGATTCACTAAACTTTGTTTCATACCTTTCCTTTCCTTTACATATAATGCTGAAATGTAACTAGAATAGAATAGCAGTAATGAATGCTCTGTCATTCAAAACATATCACATCAGCCTACAATCGACAGTAAACCCAGCAATGCACAACAGTGATCATAGAATGGGGTTATTTTTTTCTTGGTTGGTTTGATTTCTTTACCTGAATGAGACAGCAAATGCATCCGTAGACGGAGGCTGTCCAGGAAGCTCTTCCCACACAACTCACAGCCGTAGGTCTTCATTCCACTGTGCATCTTCCTGTTGACAAAGAACAAAACACACACATTACTGTCTGGACTCTGTTAAACAATGCTGTTTTGACCAGGCAAAGCTTAATGTGCATGCACATCTCTCAAATAGATGTTTGTGTCCCTAAAAAAGTAGCTTTTTCACAGCTCGTAACTAACGACTTTCAGCACAACAAAGATTTGGCCTTTTGCAAATTGAGAGAAAATGTCACACGCCATCAATCACAACATCAGCACATAACAATAACCATCAGCGTAACAAGTCGTCCAACTACCGCACATATTCTTCTGCAGGGAGCACCAGACCATGACTTGGTGTTGTAAATCACAAGATGCTATTCAAGCAGAGGCATTATCAACTCCCTACATCTCAAGTGCTGCAGATGGATAAAGAGCTATAAAGTGAAACAGAATGATTTATTCAGGCAAACACATAAGACGGCTACTTAGTGTTATGAACCATTTATGGGCCAGTTTTTGACTACTGCTCTCGAAGCTATCAGGTGATGTGTAGCTTGAGGCGAAATCTGATTGCAATGAATTGTCTTTTCCCAAATAGACAGTCATTAGGCTGTAACATAGTTTAAGTGCACAAGGTCAGACAAGACTAAGGTTCAATATTTGATTATGTGGTAAAGGCCTTGAAGGTTAGGTAACTAAATAACATCTGACAACAGAAAGTCTAGCCTCACGACTCTCTCTGTTACGAAATCCTCAAAGACCCCACGGCTCAGTACAAAGCATATTATTCTTGAGAGATATCTGAAAGTGCTCTAAAGCAATTAAGGTGACACGAATTGCCAAACAACTGCCACAGTGCCTTAAACCTCCCGAGAACTTCAAATGCCTTGCCTTGAGTGAGGTGCACAAAGCCTCACATAACCATGACTGTAATGATTGTTTGTCAAGTTGGTGCTGTTTCAGGTTTGGCACATTTAGTCTTCCAAAACAGTTGCTCTACCACACAATGATGCTCTAAAAAGAAGTGTCATCTTTTTGATAAGAATTCTATGATCAGCGTAAATCAAGATGGTGACAAGTGGTGAAACAGACCACTGTTAACCCTTTAAGCTAATGACGAAGCTTTGGTTTGATTAGCATGTTTCTAGAATTGAATAATGTTGAGTAGTTTAATGCAAAGCTGAAACAATATTCTCCACATTTACACAGGACAAGCGCATGATTCTATGCTCAGGTGAGTGTATGCTTCTAGCAGACAAAACAAGGCATTCTCGGGGAAACAATGCCCTTGATAAAAGATCTGCTCAACTTGGGCGAGATGACAGCCATCCGTCTTAGCGTCTCTCAACAAAGCCGCAGAGGAGGAGGTGGTGCCACTCTCCCAAAACATGACTGATTGATGTCAGATGTCGAATGCAAATTGATTTACAGCTCTCTTTTGTGCCTCGAGAGGGGTAGGGAGAGACAGAGCGGGGATGAGGCCGAGACAGACAGAGAGAGATTATAGCATGTCTTATGGCAATGGTTGCAGGAGTTATCAAGCAATGAAGTCTAGTATGACTTCAGTGACAATTAATTGCTGCACAACATCCTTGAAACCTGACAGGAAGAGTGGTAAAAAATGCAGGGGTGTTGAAGAAGTCATGATAGCCATTGCAGTGGTTAGAATTTGTGGAGAGACTCTGGAAAGGCAGAATGACAGCCCTTTGGCAAGCAGCGAGTAATTAAAAAGCCCTATAAATGCCAAATGCCCCCAAAAGGGCAGGAAGGACACTTGAAAAGCCAAAAAAGGGAGATAAACAATACTCTTACACTGTTACATATCAATCAGTGATGATACATTCAATCAAGGAGTTATATCATGATGTAGTGTACTTTAATGACACATTTCCACTTCCTACTTTTCCCAGAATGCCCTTCCACAACCAACAGAGAAATCTGACTTTGACCATTATTAATTGTATGTATTGTTATGCCTTGCCAACAAAGTGTGATCAGGCTGCTGTTGGTTATACATATAGTTGGACAAATCAATAGCAATTGCCTTATGGCTGCATTGCATTCTGGTCTATATGAAGCAACTGCCGGTGGACAAACTGATGCCGCTGCCACTTCTACGTTGGAATTCTCCTCACACACAATAGCAGCCCTCACATTTTAACTCTGAGGGACCAAAGACGATGTTTTAAGTAGATAAAAATATCTTAATGTAATTTTGTCTTTGACACAAATTCACCAACAAACAACAACTTGTACAAAGGAATGGAACAGGATTTTTTTCCTTTAAAGGAAAAAGGTGATAGGTGGTACTCACACACTTTCACTCCGATAAGGGGAAAACACACGCAAGCGGCAAACCACAACGCAACACACACACAGAGCACAAAGCCTTTGAAAGGGCTTTTGTGTCCCTCCTCAATCTGACCATTGTGCCCCCCAGACAGAGCACTGATAAGGTATGGATGGACTTATTAAGGCCACTAGAAGTGGAAGCAATGCCATGTATTTCCCCCGTAAATGTAGTGTTGATGAGCAAAGTGCGGTGTGTATGTCCCTAGCTGAGAGTGTGTTAAATTTAACTGCAAAAGCTAGCACTACCCACTGAAACAGCACATTACTTGATGTTCAACAGAGTGGTAACAGCACCTGTTCCAGTAATTCAGTCTGTTAAAGGGAAGGTTTAGGACTTTTAGAAGCCTGTCAAATTGAAACACTAATGACGCCCTTTCTTTTGGCATTTAACAATATTTAGTCAATATGGTATGAAGCTTCTTTTCTGAAGTAACTGCAACTGTAACTGTTTCAAGTGAAATTTTTTTATGAAAAGTAATGAAAGAAACATATCAAAAAATGGACAGAAATTAGCTACAGTGTACACATTGTGTTGCAGTGGCATAAAGCTGTTTGAAGAGGGGCAAAACCCAGGCAGCCAAATTGGCTTGGCCAATTAGCACTGGCTTCTATTGGGCATGTTTGTTCTCCAGATTCATGCCAGACTTGTGAAAATAATGCGCCAAAACCAGGTTAAGTACAATGGTCCAATTCCGGCTGGGGACAATGGCTAAAAGCTAGCCTGAGCGCAGCTAACAGAGCTGATTCTCAGCCCAAAACAGCTGGGAACCAGCTCATAATTCACCTCACAAGTCCTTTACCTGTATGGGTCTCATTTGAGCTGGATCAAATTTGGTCCACTGGGGCCAACTTTAAGTTTCAATCGGCCCGACTTAACTGGCAAACTGGCAGCTTTTAGAAATAAAGAAATGATTAGAAATGTACCCTTATTTTTGAAACACTGTGACTATCAGGTATGTTTAACTAGCACTGTGGACAACCATGAGGGTCACCCAAGTTAGAGCAACAAAGTCACCTTACGGAGATGAGTGTTTTAGAATATGATTCGCTGGTCTGACAACAGAGAGTAAGCGACGCCACCATTTATTAATCACACTTAGTTACAGACAGACAGATGCGCTCACACACACTTGCAACGTTAGACAATGGTCAGCATTTACGGTATATTTTATACACTTTGAAATGCTTTGTGTGCCTAAGCAGAGCTAATAATATACTGTAATTCAGCTTCAAGAAGGTTTAATGATATGTAAAAGGATACTAAAATATATTGTCTCAGCTCAGTGATTTAGCTCAGATATCTCTCAGCACACACACACTCTAAAATCCCATCGTAACTGTCTGCTTTCATGTTGTGCTTCTGAAATAGATGATGAGAGGTGTGTGTGTGTGCGGTGGGTGGGAGCTCAGGGAGGGAGGGAGGGAGGGAGGGAGGGAAGGTGATTTGAAACAGACTGACTGTAGCCATTAAGGAAGTTCACATAAAACTCTCTCAGGCCATTTACTCAGTTAATAATCGACTTTGTCCAACAGTCACTTTTGACAACGGCAATAAATTTTAAATTTATGTCAACAAAACATATGCTGATCACCTCGTGCGGTGTGCTTCCTCGTAAAAACCTGCCCAACCAAGGGGCTGTCTGAATGCGAGTGTGTGTGTTTGAAATGTGAGCCGATTACAGGCCTGGGTTATTGAGCCGTAACAGCTTGCCTCGTGTAATTCAGAACTTTTTTCCCCATTTTGCCGCTGGACTTGGCTGGTCATATATCATAACTAGCACTGCATTCGGTGAAATAAAGACCCAAGCTTCCCACCTGCACCTCTACTTGTAATACGACACTGTTAAAAAAAAGTGAAAATAAGGGGATCTACTGATACTACACTACTGATACTACAGTGCAACAAATAAAATAACTCAAAGACATCCATGGTCTTTTGATGGCTTTGAGTCATCCAGATTTCATATGATTGGGCTTTGACAGAGGCAGCGGAACTACTGGCAGACCTCATTATCAATCAAATGACTATGCTTGAAAACTCATGCCGATACCCTCTTCAGCTCACATCACTATTTATTTTATATCACCAAACCATTTGACAAAAAAGAAAAGCCAAGCAGAGCCATGCTTGATGACTTGCACTTATTTCTCAACGCTTGCCTAAAATCTATTTCTCCCTCAGCAGCCTTGAGCGCTGTTCTCTATCCTCATCTATCCTTTCATCTTTTATTTTTCCATTTTTTCCTCCATCCTGCGTTCCTGAAGGGAGCTATAAAACAACCTGAAACGATGTTCGTAAATAAAAGCTTTGGAGAGAGGAATGGGGGGTTAAGATGGAGAGAAGAAAACACTTAAAGATAAAGGGAGGCAATTGATAAGAGGTGGTAAATTGAAGAAAGTCTTGGTGGTGTGTGTGTGACTGTTTGTTCATTAGTTCTGTTGGTCAGAAGAAAAAGAACTGATAATTGGGGAAAGGAGGGCCACTGAATGGAGCTTGGACTTAAGTAGCAGAGGGATGGTGAGCATCTCATGTGGGCATCGGAGACATTTGGCGACTATAAAAAGAGTTGTCGAGGAAATTTACATGCAACCCTGTTTATATCTCGCATTAGCTATCAACTAAATTATAATCTAACAGTCAGATTGTAATTTTCATTTGCGAAAAAGCTCAGCTAACTAGGCTACGTTAATGCAGCTGTCAACACTGTGGTTCCCGATGAAGTTCCAGGTGCAAACACATAGTGAATTCATACTGTTGACCTGATTATTAACAAACTGTACTATTCATATCTGATCTGTAATTAATAATGTACGTATACTAATTCCATTAAATATTCAAGATGCAGGTGAAACTACAATGTGAAGCTAGCATGAGTACAAAGACAGGAGCTGGCAAAAATCACCCAGAATAATTGCAAGGCAGTAACAGAGCATGTAACGTGACGTTAATAGCGAACGCAGGTCAATAAGAATTGCACTATAAACACAGGCCAATAAAAAGACTTGAGTTTTAAAAATTATCCATGGTCTAAGTGGGATAATGCACTCTAGAAGTAAGAGCCCAACCAATGGTACATCCATTTGGGGATAAAAGCACAGGGTGGAAAAGACCATTGCCGCACACAACTCCCTGTCATGGTGAACAAAGGCAAAATGATGCACGAGGCGATTCAGTGACACTTTGGTGGCTGATCCTAATGTGGCCATAAGTGGCGCAGTGTGCCGCTGCCACCTCTTATTTTGGTTTTCCGACAGAGAGAGACGGAGAGGAGGAACAAGGGACTTTTTTCAACATGAATTTCCAGTCCATTAGGGGGCTGACCATGTCACACAGACAAACATGGTGGGAGAAGTAAGAGGGTGAGAGGGGAATAGTGGTGGTGGTGGTGTTCAATGAAACAAAAGGATCTTCACGAAGAAAACAAAAAGAAAATCATATCCAGATATGACCAA
>NTHP01000036.1:375880-402938 GCA_003416845.1 Oplegnathus fasciatus
TACTTTACCTCATTTGGTACCAAAGCGATTACTTGATTGACCCATTACATTTGATCACCCAATCAAAACGATATTAACTGATGGAAAAATTGGTGATGGCTAATCATTTTTAAAGATAGATGTATATACAAATTTATTTACCACTTTAATAAGTTAATAGAGTAAGAGTAAGGAAAATTTGTAGTCCTAGTCCTATATATAATTGTACATACAAAACTGATTCTGGGATCCACACTACCCACACTCAAACTTTCCTTTCATAAAATGAAATAAAGTGTTACCCTTATGGGAAAAGAATTGTATTAAATATGACTTGCTACAAACTACGCTAACTCAAAGGAAGCAAAAAGATAATGAAGCATGACAATTGCTCCTATTTCTGGAAGCCCCCTGATATTCCCTGGAGGTTCTAAACCTGACTTTGGGAATCATTGGTGTATATTATGTAACCACAGTGTGCTCTGTTCTTATTTATACCTGATGTCTTTTCTTTGCTGCTGTCACAAGGCAGCATCTTTCAGTCTCATCATATCTGACCTAAAACGTGTAGTTAACTATGGATAAACATATTGCCTGTGACTGCCACAGCTTATATTAGTACCTTCATCTCTGCACAGCACCCTATTAAAGGGAGAAAACTTCAGCGAGTGAGTATGACAGCTGAACAGCAGCCAGTGAATGGAGTGGGCGGTCTGTGCCAAGAATTTCTGTCGGCTTGAATCAGTGCCTTTGCCCGCACAACGGAGGGTCATGTGAGAGTTTGGGGTTTGTGTGTGTGTGTGTGTATGTGTGTGTGAAATATAGCTAATAACAGAGCAATCGGTGGGTTTTTTTCCCCCCTTTTTTTATTCCACCAGTTCTGTGCTGTGCTGGACCAGTTCATGCTGCCTGGTGGCAGTCCAGCTGATGATGTTGGTGTAGAAAAGAAAATTGATTATTACTTATGCATCATGCAGCTGTGAGATTCCGAAAGGCAAATGTAAAAGGTTTTAAAGCTGCCAGGCACTAAATTTAAGCTCAAAGCTGTGACAACCAGCCTTTTTTTCTAACGTTGTTAATGAATGACCAGAATAAAAAAGCACCAGCAAGTGAAATGGTAAGCTCGATGTCCTGCTGGGTTTAGTGAAGGAATAGGATGCAATGTTCTCCTTAAGAACAAAGAATTCTGCACAGAATCTTGGGCGAAAAAAGACATTGATAACTTTCATAACGGGATTTAACATTTGAATTATTTTTAAAAACCTGAACTTAGATCATTTTAAGACGTTGTGAGGACCTATCAACACCTTTGTTTCGGGTCAATGTCACTGCTATGTTCATAGAGGGAGAGGAGACCATGAGACAAGAGCTCCAACAAGAAAAGAGGGAGAGAGGGAAAATATACTGTGTGAGCGAAAGGATAAAATATGTGCTGACAGCTTTTTGGCCAGAGGGCTAGAACACTGAAATAGTAGCGTCTGGGTGTCAGGCCGGGGTCGCTCCCTTCACTCGAGAGCAGACTTTCCCCGACCCCGGCTAGGAAAACATCACACACCACTACAGTCAACTGATAATGTAGTATCTGACAGACAATGTACTAACTTGTTCAAATGTGACACTAATGCACCTTGGAATGGGTTGAAACTGTAGCAAGACCTTTCAGTTGAACAAAATCATTTTTATCTGTTACATTAAGCAGGGACTGTTTCTTTATAAACTGAACAGACAATAGGAGTAGGATGAATAAAACTAATTGAGTGAGTACATTATAGCTATTACATACTGCAATGTTTTACAGTACTTGTGAAGTAATGACATTGGATACTGTAATAATTTTGATAATTTATTATTCTGTCGATTGCTGCAATGACTTTGGTGTGGTGTGGTGGCTCGGACTGGTGGTGAGGGGGGTGTGGGGGGTGGGGGGGTGTACCTTTTCTTTACAACTGGTTAGAAAAAGCATAAAGGAAGAAATCGATATGACTGCTAATGCTGTGACTCACCAGACGCTTGTGTGTGCATGTGTGTGTGGGGGGGGGGCGACAGGGAGGAGGAATGGCGAGCTAAACAACAAACAGGACCTTTAAATGTTCTCCATGGCACAACCTGTGTGTGTGTATCCCTAACTACTAAGGGCGATAAGGACAAAAAGTTAGCACAGTAGATGTAATCCAAAATTGCTATAAATTAGTTCTGCTCATTGATTCGCAACATACTGAGAACATGACCTCAGTGTTCTTGGAAGTATCTACAACCAAAATGATCACAGGACATCACTTGCAATGGAGGAAGCCTGGAAACACCAAAATAAGAGTCCTTACCATTAGTATTGCAAAAACACACCGAACTGCATGTCAGACACAGCACAAACGAAAGATTATGCAAATCACAGATGTACAAGGTGCTTATCTATGGCGTAGGTTGTCTGTCATATTGCTTTAAAAATAAGTCAGTTATGTCATAAATGTATCTCATCTCTCAGACAAATTCAATAGCAACTTTGTAATACTTAAAGGCCAACATTTGGAAAGGTTGGTGACCTGCTATTTCTCAGTATTGCTTATGTATAGCTTAGTCAAAGGTGGACAAAGGCTGCGAGTCTGCCGGAGCCGACCAGGAGATGACACTGAAACAGGAAACACATCTTTTAAGAAAAACATCGATGATTTTGTTTTCTATCAAATCAAAAATGTGGCTTCAAGAGGTACAAGAAGACAAACCCAGAAAGACACACACACACACACACACACACACACACACACACACACTAACCACTTCTTTTAGTAAGAAAACTATCCTTTTCTGTTCCAGAACAGCAAATCAAACAGCTGCTCAGAAAATGTCCCAACCTACTTGAACAGAGCGGGCATCTTAGCGTGTCTCATGGTTGGTTAAATATTTGCCAGCTGGGGTGCTTTTCTCTGCTGTGAGTGTGTGTGTGTGTGTGTGTGTTTGGCCTGCCTGTCATGAAAAGCACAGTTCAGGTGCTGAATCAATCATACATGTAGATAGAATCCAATAAGCACGGAGCGAGACTGCAGCTGGGGTCTACGGAGACAAGAGACCGAGAGAGAGCATCTATGCCCATGTTGGCAGTGCTCGCTCTATCACCCCGTCTCAGCAGATGCCATGTTACAGAGAGGGTAATTAATAGCCCAGTGGGGCCTGGGTGAGAATCGCCAAGACACCCTCTTACACACATACACACACACACACAAAATAATAATGTCTCCATTTGCCCCCCGGAGCAGCTTTGTGCCAACTAGCCTTCACCTCATTATGCCAATCAAATCGACCAGGGGGTGTGGAGGGTTGGGGGGAGCGGAGAAGGGAGGGAACAAGCTGTCCTTTCTCATTCGGTCTCACTCACTTTCACTGTCCATGTGTTCATTATAAAGAACAATTTGATCTTAATAAGAACGTCATCACACTGAGCTGTCAGGAAATGGCCAAAGCACTGCGTCCCCCCCCCCCCCAATCGTACCTTGGTTTGGTAATGAGCCACTCACCACTCCTCTTCTTCCAAGAAGCTAAAAATGTTGGATTTACCAGCTGCCAGTTCTGAGCCACACACCCTGAGCTGCAGCTGGGTTTTCACAGTTCACTTTGCCTTTTCCCTCTAAACTGCGCAGGGTAAACTATTTACAGTCTGGGTGCCAGCAAACTACTTTAAAATAATAACAGGGATTTAAGTGGAGACAATTTCATGACTGAAACTTTGTCATATCAACTTAATCTTTACTTTTAGTGCAAAAGTCCCCCTGCCACTTCAGTGCTGGCAGTTCACATGAGTTTACTCCGTTAAATATTTGACCTGCCTCCTGTTACTCAGAGTGCATGATGTCTGCACATAGTGTTTAGTTTAGTAGGACAACATGATTTTATTTCCTGGAAATTTGTCCTGATGACAGAGAATTTTAAATCAGCAGCATTTTCATACAGACTTTGACTCAAACTCTTGATCCCAAAAGAAATCTATTAACCAAATTATACCTGTGTGCAAGTAAAATTCAACAGGTTGAACATTCACCACATTAATGGGAAACTCTTATAGCTGAGTCAAAAACTCTAAAATGAAGAAACACTGAACATTTACCTCAAGCTCATCTTGATCACGTACCAATGTATTAAAGCTGCATTAATCAATATTTTTTTTAATACTTTTATGGATTCAAATACAACATGTAATGAAAGTGATTTTTAAAATCCTCTTTTAGCTAATTCTTTTGGTTTTTCACATCTGCTTTAGTTTAGTTTAGCAATCCACTCTAGCACACAGCTGGCTTAAGCAAATAAGTACTGTTAAACCCACTGCAAGCTACCTGCAGGATCAAGCAGCAGACAGACAAAGTTAGCGACTAACTGCATGGTGAACAAAGTGGAGGAGCTAAAAAGCCAGAGATTGTCTCAGAGGGCGGTGGAGACCAAACCAGAGCTAAAGATGAATATCAGAAACCTTACTCCAGTGCATGAATGCTAATGTAGCTTCAAGTCCACTCGATGTGTAAATAGGAAATTATTTGCTAACATATTAGCCAGAGCAACTTTACAACACAATAATGTGTCGGATGTGTGGGTTTTTAAGCTTGTTTTTGGAGTTTTTCTGCCCCCTAGTGGCCACAAACCAATGAATGCAGCTTTAAACTTTCCATTTTTATTTGGATTCCATTTACAGTGCAAGCTGTCTTAAAACAGTAAAATGTAATTAAAGCTCTTGATTAACAGAAATGATCTGTGACATTTCATATAATTGTATGTCTGATTTTCTCCCCCAATCACCATATAACCATTTCATGAAAGCTTTGACATTTGCTATACTGTTCCTCCTCCCCTGGCTCACAGGATGTGATTAATTTTATTTTCATTTATTTTATTTTTAGAATTTGTTTTTAAAAAATGTAAACGGTCGTGATACCCAACGATACCCAACATGGCTGAAGAGATAAACAAAAGCACAGCGCCTTATACATTTATCCTAGAACATCTGAGTAAATTCATTATTGGCTACACCTTTGAATGACAAGGGATCTGTGTAAGGCTGGAAACTGGAGGGACATCTATTTTCTTATATTTCTCCTCTTGAAATTATGTGAGTGTTTTACATTTCCCCTCAGTGTGTTCACCATCACCCCCACAAAGAAATAAACACCCTCACCTGCCGTCTTCAGGCAGAAAGGGAGGTATAAGGAGGTGTACTTAGTGGCAGCCAGTCTCTGCAGAGGGTCTTCTTTGGTGTCAGGGCAGTGTTTAGGCCGTTTCGGTAAACAGCATCGGTGCATTTTATCCCCTGTAGCCTCATTGAAATCAGCTTCTTAACAAACACATCTCCATCCTCTTATTTTGTCGCTGACCCAATCCTCCACCCAACCCCACTTCCCCCTCGCACCCACTGCCACCACCAAACTTCCCCTGTGTGTTACCTGAGACAAGCAATTTACCTTTTTTGTTGTTTGCCTGACCTAGAGAAAACAATTTCAGAGGGGTCTTCCTGCGCTCTTAACAGCTCTTCGTTTGAACAGGTAAAGGCGACTGGCGTGCCACAATGGCTTTTTTTTTCTCCTAGAAGATGAATTGGCGAGCTGTCAGCTTCAGACAGGCCGAGTAGCAGTGTTTCTGTAATGGGACACTGGAAGTGTCTTTGATTAATGGAAGAGCCATACTGAGCTGTTAGGGAACCCGCCGTGGCCCAGCGAGAGCGATTGAGCGGCGGATACATGCCGACAGATGTGCGAGGGAGCGCGGGCCTCGATACCAGCAGAGGAGGAAGAAAGGGAGGAGGAGGCGGAGAGGATAGAAAACGGTAGTCTGCCTAGCTTTCAGCCATTTTTAACCTGAAGCCTATTTTCCCATCTTCTTTCATCATACAGATTGATTTAGACCAGAATCTTGTCAATTGCTTAACTACAGAGATACTTACGTCTTTGCTTGCTTCAATGCAGCTCTTAAGTCCAGTTTTTTGATGCTCCAAAAATAAAGAATGCCAGCAATAATAATAATAATACATTGTGCAATATTTAGTTTTAATATCATTTTTTTAAGTATCCCTTAAAATTGGTGATAACAGTGTCTATTCTCAGAGAAGAACTGATCAGGGAGAAATGATTATCAAAAAAGTTCAGACATATTCAACCACTGCTTGCAAGACTGTAAATTCGACTTGCTTTCATCCTTGTTGGCAGAGAGCAACTGAGAGCAGCCCTGCAAAGCCACAAAGCTACAGTCGGGGGACACCAGCTGTCCTCCAGCTTTTGGAGAAAACCTTAAAGCCAAAGTCAAAAAAGAAGGATTTTTTAACTTCAGCAGGGACACCAACATCACATGTCACTGACTCTGTGCTGTTGTTGTCTCTACATCTATTCTGGTAGAAGAAATCTCAGCCAAGAGCGAGATGTTTCCTTTCTTCTCAACTCAAAATACATTTTGCTCAGTCTCTCGTTTAGACTTTGTCGTCTGTAAAAAATGTAAAAAAAACACAAAGAAATATTATTTCACTCCCCTGTTATTAACCTGAAACCCATCAGTGCGGGGAGAAGAGGCACACTAGAGCACAGAGTTGTTCTGTAAACAGTCAGAGTCTCTAATTCCTCCCTGTACAAATATGTCAGAATAAACACTTATCTTTGAGAACAGCTGAGTAGACTTATGTGGAATTTTTCCCCTTGCAAAAGATAGCAAAATATAAATACCCGCATTTTAAATGCTCACTGATAAAAATGGAACAAAATCATCCATCCATGACGACCGCTGTTTACAAGACAGCTGGAACAGAGGGTTCCAGGCCGCGCTCTCGCCGCTTTTTGTTTGGAATAATGCTTGTTTATTGGAATTGTGGCATTGCTGTGTTTTAAATGGAAGGAACAGCATTTTACAAGGTAATTAGTCAGGCTATAATCCCACATTCAGTCACACACACACACACACACAGACGCACACGCACACACACACACACACACACACACACACCTCAGAACAATGCATCCTAATGCTATCATGTGACAAACCACTTTTGTCACCCTTAATTTTGCCCGAAATGTGTCATGCACAAACCTCCAGGAGAAGGATGGAAATACTTATGAGGTAAAAAAAAAATCCTGATAAATACAACAACCTGTACCTGCATTTTAAAGTGGCATGACACTTTTCTATAAGTTTTCTTTAACCCCTCTTCCTGCTGCAACCTCATTATCAGCTCTAACAGGGATTGGAGGGATTTTAGGTGAGGGCCATGGCGGGGGATGGGGATGGGTGTTTATGTTGGCCCTTGTTTCCAGGGTCGGGAACTGTCCCGAGGGAGCGCATTCCTCACTCAGAGCACGACTAAAGGTATGTGAACCATCTGGACAAAGCCATGAGCCACAATGGCCTTACACAGGCCCATCCATGTGGTCCGACGGCCAGTCAGCGCTCTCACACTGTCGGCTTTTTCATTCCCCCTGGCGCTGGAGGCATGGAGCTAGATATCCATCGGCTCCGCTATGGGCCAGCCATCACTTCCACTGTGTGTGTGTGTGGGTTCCATGGTTTCTTCCTCCTGGCTCAAGCGGGGTGAACAGGGTCATTTGTGAGGCCCACTGTGATGCCCGCACGACCGTGTGGATGTAAAGAATGCTGCCTAAGGTCAACATATCGTTAGCTGAAGGGTCAATGAGACGATTGTTTCCTTATTTGCTTGCTTTATCGCCATTTCAAATCATCATATGACTCCAGCTCACAAAAATGGCATACATACCAGCAATGAATGCACAAGTGACAAACGAAATGCCTGCTCACCACGTCCTTGTATTACAAAATGCTGATTTTAGCTTATTTCTTCAGTCCTTAACTAAAATGAACACGTTCCTGGCCAAGCTCGGGCACAGAAAATCACAATGATATGGGTTTTTGGAAGCCAAGTTAAAGGCTCGGTTCACCCAAATCACAAATCACATTTACCTCTACAAATACAGATAGACTTGCTTTATTTTGGCCAGTTTTGGAGACATCTGTCTCTAAGATTTCTGTTAAAGCCGGTTCTATAAGGCTGATGTATTTAATAAGAGGTCAAAATTAAAGGATCATACCGCTGGTTTTGCATGTTGTAGCCCATTTATTACAAATTCTCCATACTTCCTGCATCATAGCTAATCATTTTGCAAAGAATACTACAGTACTTTAGAAATATGGATCGGTATTTCCCACAGTTCTAGGCATCTATTGATTCCCGTTCACTTCCCTTCAGTAAATATTGATAAATATTACTGCAAGCTTTGATGTTCATTGTGATAGATAACACAACTCAAGAAAGCAAAATGGTTAGCAATAATGTTGTACAATCATATACTACATATGATTATAGTTAAGAAGCTAAAAGGCACATCAAGACCCAGTCTCACCAGACCACGAGTTTACATGCTGGGGAATCATCATCACTGGGTCCAGCCTGATTGTTCACAGAGGACTGCTTGAGACGGCTGGATGAGTGCTGTTCTGGAGCTGAGTGGCCTGCTCAGATAGAGAGCAGAGATGGAGCACCGGGGCAGCAGCACGGCAGCTGCGTCTAATAAAGAAACTGAATTTGATAATCAGCTGAGACAGTCAATTTGCTAATAAGGGATTCTAATTAATTAATCAATGTGCATTTGGTGGGAGCAGGCGCTATTGTCAAGAGCGGTCAAGTGCAGTTTGCTGAGCCTCTCTTTCTCCCCCTGCTCATTGCTTAACACATAAGTTGATTTCAATTTCATTTGGCACTCAGCAAATTTTCTCGCTGCAGAGGGAGAGGGGAGGACAATTAAGTCCGAGTGAGCACAGAGAAATCTGGGTGTGTGCAAAAGGATGTGCAGTAACCAGACTGTTTCT
This sequence comes from Oplegnathus fasciatus, assembly GCA_003416845.1. Taxonomy (NCBI): domain Eukaryota; kingdom Metazoa; phylum Chordata; class Actinopteri; order Centrarchiformes; family Oplegnathidae; genus Oplegnathus; species Oplegnathus fasciatus. The sequence continues at coordinate 384,698 of NTHP01000036.1, forward strand.
GGCCTTAATTTTCTGCAGAACTTTGCCTTAAACACAGTGAATTTTGATTATTAAAGTGCAGCCCAAGAAGAATCATCAGTCAAGCACTCTTATTCTATATTGTTTCACAAACATTCCTGAAATAAGGAAAAGTGCACTTGGAACAAATTAATTTATATTAGAATTTGATTTTTTTCAATTGTCTTTTAAAACTAAAAATAAGTTTAAAGCTCAAACACGATTTCTTCATTTGACTTGCAGTCCTTCCAAACTCAAGTCTTGATATAAACGAGCTTGGCTTGGGGTTTTACAGAACACAGAAACAGTCTTGCATTGCATCTTGAAGCAATAATTGACAACACACTTAGCAGCTCCAGCCATATTACCAAAGCATGTGTTTGAAGTGGCAAATGTGCTCCAACCAGTCACTTTCAGTCAGTGGTGGAGAGTAACTAAGTATAATTACTCAAGTACTAAATTTTTGCATTGTCACTGATGCACTGATACACTGTTACAGATAAAACTAGCCAACAGAATATGAGTACATCACACTGATAATACTTGCCCCTTGAGGCAAATTGTGATTTGTGATACTGGGCTAAATAAAATTGACTTGACTTTTAGTTATGTCAGATTTTGGAGGCAGGACTTTTACTTATAATGGAGTATTTTTACGTTGTAGTTTCTACTTTTACTTATACAAAGGATCTTAATATGTCTTCCACCGCAGTTTCAAGAGTTATCACTCAACAGTATTTAAAGTAATGAGACTTGGATATTCAAATACTACTTATAATGTCAATGCGAGTAACATGAAAGGGCCAGTTTTCAGAATTAGTACTTTTACTTTTGTTAGTCAAATAACATTTTGAAAATGAGATGTTGACATGTAATGGAGTATTTTCCAACTGTGGTATTGCCAGTTTGTTTGCAAGAAAATGTATATTTTCCATCAGTGTTTGAAACTAACTTGTCTGAGAACACTGCTCTCTGCGTTCACTGTATTTCAATGACTCTCCTGCTTTGAATTATCCTTTTGACGGAAAAAGTACGTTTTAATTGCTCTCCTGACCCAACTTTCCAGTGTTAACAAGTGTTGATTGGCCTCCTCTAAGCTCTGACAGTGCTGATTTTAACACTTTCTGACTTCAATGAACACTGGCACTTTTGCTGTACAGTCCAGTAATCTTTGTGTATGTGTGGCTGTGTGTGTGTGTGTGTGTTCATGTTGCCGTGGAAGTTCCTTATGTTGAAGGCAGTAGTGCCCTCTAGGCGGAAACCAAAACCTCCCCCCACCTCTGCAGAGAGCAAATGGTTTTAACGTGGTCGACGAGAGAGAGAAGCAATGCACAGATGAAAAGTAAGCCCACTCTTGGTTTTTTCAGTCCTGCGCATGACCTTAAAAGACCCCTCACATATGTTTCAGACAGACAGAGTGGGGGGAAAAAAAAAAATGTATGCAAGGAATGGCTGGCTGACCACAACTCCTTACATATGGTGTGGTTAAAAAAAATGTACACAAAGAGAAAGTGTAGAAGAAGATGGTTCAAGATGTATTTTATTTTATTAAATGGCCCAAATGACCCAAATGACCAGTGGGATACACCTTTAGCATTTGTGTATTTAGTACGAAGGAATGTATTCTTAACTCTTATTTGGACAAACACCAGACAGACAACAAAGTGCTGCAGAGCTGGAAGGGGAAGGAATTTATAGAGGGGTGGGGGTTATCCCGCTGGTTGGACTGGTGTGGTGGGAGGGAAGGAGCCTAGTAGTGCTAGGGGTCAGAGGTCAGCTGCTTGCACTCAACAGCTGTCCTAAAAGCAGCAGAGATAAGGACTGAAAGCATCCTGTGTGTGTATGTGTGGTGTGTGTGTGTGTGTGACTAATACCAGCCACTGGGCAAATAGATACAGTAAAGCTTGACCAACTGGAATCTTACGGCTCCACCTTCCACGTCCAACAGGCTGAACACATCTAAAACTTTGACTTAAGTCCTGAAAAAAGGAGTAGATTACCCCGCCAAGGGAGGGAGGGAGGGAGGTCAAGGCTTGACCGGTAGGCCAGGTCATTCATCAACCGCTAATGGCCAGAGCTTTATGCTGTCATGATGAATGACCTTTGTTCAAGAGAAAGACGACGCAAAGCTTGACCGCGAGACAATAGCATCGGCAAAGGCATCAATTCTTCACATGTCAATCGAGTTCTGAAGGAAGCTGGCGTGGTGTGTGTGTGTGTGTGTGTGTGTGTGTGATGAGCACTGTCTTAAAAAGTTTGTGTATCAGCTCAGGGCGATTGCTTATCTCCAGCTCTAACAGGACAAGCAGAGGTGAGGTGCAGGCCAGCAGCTTCTAGTGAGGGGACAGGTGGTGACAAGGTCTTGTTTAGGCCTGTTTTGGCTAGTGGGGTATTCATTTTGACCCCAACCCATGCTTCACCACTCCAACCTCCTGTCCCACCTCGTAATTGTATTGGACACCGTTCAGGACTGGAGTCTGTCAAATCAATCTGTCTTTAGGCCAGTAGTGAGGAGTAGCGACGCTACATGTAGAAAAGCTATTAGTTTAACTACATTTCCCGGTAACGGCTGGGCAGGGTAGTTACTCCCAAACTCATGTGTATCAAGTGAAAAAATAAAAGTAAAAAAAAAAAGCTCAGAAATGCTTGAAATGTTACTCCACCACCCGTACAAATTCTGCACCTGCACCTCCCCGTCTTCTGATTCAGGTGAGAGGCAAGCAGCAGGAAGGTATTAGTAGGTTTAGTGGATTGATTTGTTTTTCGTAAATGCATCACAAAATACGAGTGCATTTATTCTTATATCATCCACAGACAGATGTTTCTTGATGTAAAATTGCTTCAGGGTGTTACGTGTGCCTTTTCTGACTAACTTGTAGTGTAGCTCACCACTGTCAGAACATTCAGTGCAGAGTTGCTGTAGCTGAACTGCTTCCAATGAAGAGTAGCATGTAGTTTCACACACTACAGTGTCAAAGTAGCTTCCTAGCTTCCTCGTTATTAGTATAGGCAGGACCATCTCAGGACCGTCAGAGGGTGTTTTCCAGTAGCCTCCCCTGTCTAACAGGAGAGCTACCTCCTGAGCAGTGTGTATTTTCTTTCTTGCCTGGATCTCATAATTGTAAATACTGTCTCCAGACGATACGTCCCTGTGAGGGGAGCAACTCACAAACATTTGGTTGTAAAGAAATCAACAGTTTAGCCAGATTATAACACTTTACTTTATACACTGGAAAACTGTGTGCGCACAACTATGGTAAGTACGGTAGGTCAAAGTTGAAGCAGAAAGTTGGTCTGTAAACTGTGATGGATGTTTACAACAGAGTGTTTGGCCTATTACTTTTACCGTTCACCTCAATTTTCTCTTTCAAGTGATCTTCCCAGAACTCAGCAATTAACTTGGTGAGCTCAATCATTTTCTGTGACGAAATATTTTAAACTCAACATTTGCTTATGAGCTTTTTGTGAGATCTGATCAAAGGCTCTGGGAAAAAAAATGTAGTTACACCGGAAGTGTAGAACCTCCATACTCAAGACCCAAGTTTTAATGAATTATCCTTTAATCACAGCCAAAACTCTTTTCTGGCATCAGTTTGTGTTTAACAACTTAGTAAAAGCATGGATTAGTTTTGGATAAATGATGAAAACACACTCTGCTGTATATAGTGTCAAACTCCCTCCCAGTTCCTTTATGAGCTGCCCAGTGCACTCTAGTAAACTCAATGATGTACAAAGTGCCTGTGCTAAGAATAAAACAGGCTCATGTGAGTGATTCCAAAGAGCCTATCAAACGGAGCTGGAAACAGCTCCTCTTCCTCCATGTCACTATCGCTTCCTCATTTTGAGGTCTGCACTCATTTCACCACATGCTGAATAAGTTCAAATGCTGCACGCCTGTGTTGTTGTTGCAGGAAGTAGCTGCTTACACACACACTTGCACACACGTGCTTACACACACTCTCAAACCTTCCTTTGTCAAATATATCTTCTGTGGTGTTCTCAGTCAGTTCTCAGTCTGTTTTATTATTGGAAGTGACACAAAGAGGAATTGATTACAAAGGAGGATTAATTCCGCACAGTCCCCAAAAAGGCTGTAAAAACAAACGGCCCAGCGTGGCCATGTGGATCCAGCCACCTTATCATTTTATTAAAATGACGCCGGATGCATTTTTCTCTCTGTGATCACAGAGCGGGCGCTGCATTTGACTGAGCAGGGCTTTTGGCGGGGAGTCCACCTCTCTGATGTGTTTTAATAAACACGACCTTGATTGTTCCCTGGTGTTATTTTGAAGCGTGGAAATGAGCCTTCTTTTCAATAGTCTCTGCTGGACTCATTCCTGTTGGCAACATCCCGGTCCTCCAAACAAAGTCCAGCACTGTGACTGGCATTGGCCGTGTCAGACAAAACACGCCATTTTTAATTAGCTTTGTTAAAAAAATAGAGGATGGTGGGAGGCATGGAATAAGAGAACCTGTCTGACCACCTTAATTGGTTCATTCAGAATCACGTGCAGAAAACCTGGCCTACCTGAACTGGTTAAAGCGTAAACTTTTCTGTCCTGTCCCTGCTGTGGAAGCTGAAAAACATTCATGATACTTGATGCAAACTGAATTATTTTTTATCAACAAGCAAGAATATTGGAGAAACTAGTGACAAAAGGAGCAAAGTGGAATTTCATTGAAAAAACACTGTCATATTTTTAACTCTCTCCCGCTACACTGATGGTAAACATCATATTTCAGATTCGACTGATGTATTTGGTTGATGGGCATCACCTGTCCATCGTTTGCCTTATATGTTACATTTTGCTGTCTGAATAGATTTTGCTTGACTGAATTTTGATAGCTTTGCTGGCATCAGAGCACTTGATTGGTTATTGTTCCTTCATGAAATCAAACTGATTTCTCTTTAGATATGTTCCATATTTTCCCCCGCTTATGTGCGCCAGGACTAAATGTTACCAAGAAACATAATTCCATCTCTGATCTTTCTTTTTCATGATTATTTCTGGAATATATTGAGTAACATCAACTACACCACTAATATCTTACTAAATGTGAGCTACATTGCTGTTTTTTCTTATAAAATACCAGCAAATGTTACCTTTTCCAGCTCACTGGTTTGGGTAAATAAGCAAGTGCATGTAGAAATTCTCCAAGTTTGTGATTTCTTGGTAAAACTTTATTGCATTTAATAACAACACAGTATGTAGAGAACCAATACAAGCCTGGAGTTAAATGTTTGGAAAATAATCACAATTTAAATCGCTGTTGCAGTTTCTCATACGATTCGGCCCTACATGTATCATAACTTTTAAGTGCTAAAGCACATAAAAGAAGATATATGAATCCAGACAGGCTCCATATTGCTGTACAGTTCTCTTGCCTAAAGCCACTCTCTGGTATCACTTGTAGGCGGACAGAGGATTCTGTTCCTACACCGCTGAGATGAATATCAAGACAGGTGCCGGCGACTGCACTGTATATTTCCCCTTGCTAACGCTTCCCTCCTTCGCTCATCATTCCTCTGTCACCTCACTGAAAGGTTGGTGTCTTTCCCTCTGAGGGTGTTTGTTCAGATGTGGGCAGCCAGGACACTGTGGCATGCCTGGGGCTTGCCAATGAGATTAGACGGTGACAGTGACACGGCGGCGCGGCCAAATGATCTCCAAAACCGCAGGCGGGGGCTGGAAAAGGGATGTTCAGAGCCGTACACATGAGTCACTGAAGCCCTGTTTGCTCTCCTGAGCTGCAGTTCTGCTCTCGTGTTTGTTTTTGGTGAAATCAGTGGCTTGCTTGTTTTAAATAGACAGTGAGATATAAAGAGCTCATCTCATTAGTTCCATACTTTGAGAAATACAACTGTAGACAAATTAGGAGCTGGTAGGAGAATAACCAGCTATGTGCCACTTTTGTTACTCACCAACTGATAGATAATTACGTAAATTGGTGGAGAAGCTATATCTTAGCTTAAAAATGATCTGGTCATCTGCATTAAAAAAGCCTGATTAAAAAGTACTCAGCAGGATTTATTTGCTCCTATAGCATGAAGCCACAAAAACAGCCTAGTTGCAGCTGGGTTGTCACTGTTTGCTTTCTCTTATCATGAAAACTCAGAATATTTCCAGATACTCTGTCTGACTATAAAACTACTTTACAGTAAGTGAATGACCTTTACCTTCAAACAAACGTCCCTTTTGTGATTTTTTGTCACTCTATGCTGCTCTTTGATGTCATGCAAAAGTGGATGAAAATGTAGCAGGAGAGTTGTAGCGTTTCTTTAACACCCGGTGTTTGGTGGCTCTTTCTGAGATTAATTTCTGGCGCACAGGGAGCGATGTATTTTATGTTTGTCTTTTTTGGGACTAAATAAAAGCAGTTAATGTGGGTGTTGAACCAAAAGTTGGTATTAAATGCTTGGTAAAATGAGATTATTAGGCTTGTTGACTTATTCTTTGATTAGATATTTCCTGTTTTAAATCATTTCTAACTTTAGGCTTTGTTTTATTTGGGTTTTTAATTTTACAATGATATGCTGTATGTATACTTTGTTAAATAAAAAAACATATTACAGCTGCTAAATTTGGCGTTGCCACATGTTTTGAATGTAGCCAGATATGTAATAATACTGATGATGCAAATGAGCGAAGGCGCAAATGCATTAATTAGACGAGTTAATAAACCGCTGCCTGATTGTGGATGCACGCCCTTGATGCTGGGTTAAGGCATGTTTTCTGTGTGTCTGTAAAACAATGGAGAGCAAAAGAAAGTGTCAGATTTCTTTTAAAAATCTGACAAATTGCCCAAGTGCATGATTTGGATGCATGCAGGATTTGCTTGCTTTCGTCATGATGCACTTAGCCAGATCTGCTGCACTGCTACTTGCCTGAGAAATACAAATCAAAGGAGAAAGCAACTGAGAAACTGCAGCAAGGTCAGAAAAAGTGTGAGAAAAATAATACTGTTACCGCATTGCTGGCCTTTTGGCTTGTGTTGTGGTTTCATTGCACTGAATGGAGAACTAGTGTTTGCTGCTGTCATTGAATGGACATATTTTCATTGCCATATTGTAGTAGAAGGAATTTTACTTTCTCTTTTCTGTTTTTGTGAGAGAAGCGTAAGCACTTCAGGTTTGAAAAAGCAAACTTTGCCATTGTGGCATGACAAAACTGGTGTCCATTTGGTTGTGTAAAAGCAGCGTGGACGAAAACTAGTGTGGCACATTCAGTGTTCAGTGTTGCTGACTGCAATTTGACTGTGATGCTTTACAGTGATGTGCGCTCCCCTTCAGCAAGAATGACTTTCTACAAGGTCATAAGCACACACACTCAAGAGCCCTATTCACAACATTTAAAACAGCCTCTGACATTTTCATTTGTATAATAACAGATGAAGGAGGCTTTTCTTTTCTGAAGCCATGAGTGGCAAACTTGATGTAACCCTCCTGTTAGTCCTCCACGTAACCCCCAGCTCTTGGATAAACATTAAATTAAACATTAAAGTGTAAGTGGGTTTTTTTTTTCACTCCAACCGATCATGATGAGTTCAGTGCCTCACATTCAAGGCAATTTCAAAACCTTCTCTTTTTAGGACAATTACAAGACACTCCTTAAAAAGAGACATGAATTTAAGCTGTTAATCACATCCAAACAGATAAAATAAATACTTCTGACTGTACTACTGCTGCCTGGTAGGTATACAGTGTTCTGCATACAGTAAATAAAAAGAGCCACTTGAAATATATGTGAGAGGAAGGGTGAAACTGTGCGATTCAGTCACTATCAGCAAATGTTGCCTGCTGATAATAAGATGATTATCATAAAACGAGAAGTTAATTCACATAGCGTGGACCTTGTCACGCAGCCCAAGAACACCGAGTGAACACTTGATGACCGTGCACGCTCGTGTTTCCGGACATATCTGCATGATCACAAGCTACAAATAACTGCAGCTTGTAAAGCTAAAATTGGTTAATGTGTTGATCACATTGTAATCACAGGTCACCGTTTGCCTCCAAACTTCAAAAAAATCAACCGTTTTTATCAACTTTTCACACGCCTCTCTGCATGCAATCCCAGACGCTGTCTCATCTACTCTGCCAAGTGAAGCTGTCGATTCCCTATGTTTTTTTGCCAAAATAAATAATCTCTGAATATTTGCCGTTTTTGGCATGAAGGTGGTCATATTTAGGGTTTCATCCAAAATGGGATTCTTGTCGGTGTAGAAAAGCCTCTGCACCGTTAAAAAAATCTAAACTAAAGCCTATACTGATGAAATTCATAGGCATACACCTGCATGCAAGCATCCGCACCCTCAATTCTACAGAAACGCATGGGAAACACTATTAACCATTATTAATTTAAACATTATTGACTTGAAATGAAAAAAAATTACTACTGTAGAAAGAAACAAATACCACAGTTTAAGCTATTGCTGAAACAAGTAGTATATTTGGCAATCAAAAGGAAGTTAGTCATCAATTTTCATAACCAATCAGCGAAGGTGCATTCACATACTGTACACTGGTACCAGCTTCTCAAATATCAGGATTCCCTGCCTTTTTTATATGTAATTTAAAATAACATTTTGGTTGAACAAAACAAGCAATATGGAGATGTCTGTCTTTGGGAACTTGTGATGGGCATTGTTTGCTATTTTCTAGACTAAGAGATTAATCCAAAAAAATGATTGATAATAAAAATAGTCATTGGTTGCACTCTTAGTAACTCCAGCGATTCAGTACTGAACATCCATAAAGTTGGGGGAATTGGGAGAGACCGATTGGACAAACAAAAGGTCAAATTCAAAGCAGCGGATGCTAAGATATCCTGACTTTTAGTCCCTTTTATGGGTCAAGCTCCAAAAACTTTGGATCCTACATTTCCCATAATGCAACCAACAGCATCTTTTTGTTAAACCCTCCCTGCCTTGTAGATACCGTCATTCAAACTTCACGCTCCCAGTTTGTAACGCAGGCTTTATGTTGAAAATGTGGCATCTCAAGAGAATAAGCCGAGACAACCCCGACGACACTCCCAGTAGCATCCCCAGTTCGTACCCAGGACCAGTAGACTGGGATTTTAAAGGGACAAGCAACCAGAATACGTTTCCTGTCCTAGCAGGACTATTTAGAAAAAACTCAACCTGGAACCGAGTGATGACGATAAACCTGCCCAGTTCATCTGGCAGTTTGGTGTGATCAGGTTCCGCAGAGTCACCTCACATCATCAAAGACCGTTCAACAGGTCAACCTGAGATGAAGGACGATTCAGGTTGCTACATGTCAGCATGAAGAACACTTCACACAGCACTTCGAATTATTACACACCAGCAAGAACAAAAGATGTCCATGTCAGCAGAGAATAGAGATTTGAAGTACATGGTCATGGGATTACAGCTGGCACATCATGTCCGGGATGTTTACCATATAATAACAGTGCAGAGCTCCATCCCTGTATTGTTGCTACAAAAGGATAAACTTCATTCTCTCTTATCGTGGCTGTAATTCTTGATAGCCATGCACACATCTGTCAGCGGCCACATTTCCACGGAGGATTATCTGACCGGCCAGCAGACACAGTGCTGCTACTGTAGTGGAGTTTATTTAAAGGAGCAAGAAGAAATTTGTCCCATGATGGATTATTTGGCAGCGTGCAAATGTGGCAACTGAAGTATGAGATGCAATATTTTGAAGAGAGCAGGTACAGTAGAGCTGATGAGTCTCAGTGGGCACATGCTGTCCTAGAAAAGCAAAGAGGTTTTGAGTGTTTCAGGGAGAAAGATATGGCTAGCTGGGGACGTCACAATACTCTCTGCCCCTCTCCCCCTCATCATGTTTGTCTGCTGTGCAGTATGGGCTCTCAATCATAAGGCTGAATAAATATATGTCAAGGACGGAGGTTACTTTGTGATTACAACTACATGAAATGCCAGAAATACTTGGAATGACAGACTTCCTACCATTGAATAGGTGTGGCATTTAAGGGACATTTGGGTGTTTGGGAATTTAGCCATTTTTAACTCTTTATTCAGTCAAAAGCACCCGTGCATTCATGTCTCTGTATGCAGTTTGGGAATGGTATGGAACAGTCACCTTGGCTCAGTAAAAAAAACCTAGAGATATCAGCTCATTTTAAATCAGGGACATAACTTGAATACTTCCGAAAGGAGTCGCTACTATCTCTTAAAAGAGCTGCTGAGCCTCAAAGAATCTCAACAGTCTTGGTTTCAGTGGAGAGTTTTATTTCACATTATGTCCTGAACATTGGATCACACCTAATCTGACAATATGTCTATGAACTACGAAGGTTCTTTGGTTTGCATTTCAGTAATCTGGAGCCATTGCTCCTTTGTGTATCATTTGCACTGTTGGTGCAATGTGCTGCTCTTGCAGGTGCTAAATGCATAACATTTCTTCAGCTTGTGCTGATAAAACGCATCCACCAGCCAATTTCAGTTGTTGTTACTATATTTATATATGGCAACAGCGTGCATGTAGTCAGGGCCGTAGCCAGGATTTTAGAAATTCTGAGGTCACAAGTCCAAAGTCTCCCACACAACCCCACCACACTGATTTTTTTGGACTAGCCACCAACTAAAAACCCCTTTAGTTTCTGATTTCATTTTCTTTTCTTTTTTCTATATTCATTTTTCTGTAAATTGCATCTGCAGCACACTATAAAACTGAATCCCTTCATTTTTCACCTCAAATTAATTAATTACCCATTAATAATGATACAAGTAAGATATTTTAACTGGGATTTCAGTTAATGGATAAATTGATTGAAATATATGTATTTAAGTATGTGAAAGGGAATATCTGCACATTTACTTGATTGTTGAGGCATGAAACTCATCCTTAATGTATTCCTTAAAAGGGTCTATACTTTCCACTTTAAAACCCCTTAAAACTCAGTAAACTCCAATAAACCCTAATATATTACAATCCATTCATTTGTCCAATAATTTACCCCAAACTTGGCGTAAAAAACAATTTAACACCTACATACGGAATAAGAATCCCCTAAAATATGATTCATTTGCACCTGGAAATATTTCAGACCCTGACATAACTAGCTGAGAAGACATGCATACATGCATGCAAACATAACCAACTAGTCCAAATGCAAATAGATGCAAATAATGAATGAATGAAATTAAAGTGAAGCATTACGTACAAAATACTGTAAAAGTGTTCTCTTCTATTCATGTGCATCTTAACTAGCATCTTTAAGAGCTCATTGGATTAATTAAAAGACAGTAAACAAGGTATTTTTGGACAAGAACCCCCTCTCCCAATAAAAACATTACCAGCCTTTTCCATGGCTGCTGACGAATTTTATGAAGACTGTGTGTGTAATGAGAGTTTTTGTAAGATTCACATGACATTAAAAAGAAGACCACAACTCCTGTGGTCTGCTCTCAGCACAGAAACAGGGAAAGTAAATGTGCGAGATTAAAATATGAAATGAAAGGATGGGAATCTAGAGAATCCTTTCATTGTGTCTGTGTTATATGACCTACTGTATATTATTGCCGAAGGTCTAGATGGTTCCACTATTAAGTCCAGGCTAAATGTGCACAACAGTTGAAATATCATGCTGTCACTACTGCACAAGTCAACTAGCTGCTCAAATAACCTCTTTTATTAGCACTGATAAGGTCAATCAGGGACCGAGAGGTGTGATATTAACTTCTTAGGAAAGATTTATAACTCAGGAAGTTTGCATCTTAGAGGGAGTAAAGTACACAACATTTTGTTAGGTGACAAGAACAAGGAGTGGATGGTGCGAATCACATCCAATCTTAAGACCAGGGCGAACACTGCTGAATCAACAGGGACCACCAGGGACATGCCAGTGGGGCTCTTGGAACAACTAGAATCTATAAAGTGGACCTTTAGCTGAGATTATTTTGTCAAACAATACATAAACTGTGTTTTTACCCATGTTGTCAAACACCCTGATGAAGGCCCTGTGCCTGAATGTGTTGGTTCAATACACAGCAGTGTGTTACTATTGCTCAGTTATTTTTCACAAATGTGCACAACTTAAACCCTTCAGATTTATATTCAATCATGAACATTTAGATTTTGAGGTGGAACCGTTGTAAAAATGGCACCAATTGGCCACAATGGTAATTTTTTCTTTCTTCCATTACCGGCATACAGTAGCGTAGATACCTGTAGATACACTGAACCTATCGTGATTCAGTAAGATTGAAAAAAAAATACTGGAAGATTCAATTATATCTTGTAAATACATGCCATCTTCTTATGTATGACAACCAGACATAGGGGAAAACATCAATGTTCTCCTTTAAATTCCATTTTCATTCTCATATGATCATTGAAATAACAATGACTTTATTGTATTCCTTCATCATTTCAATAAATTTGTAGACACATTTTTTTGGCGCCATCACAGTCAGTGCCACAGATATTCAGGAAAACCCATTTGCTGGAAATGAAAATGTAGGAAAAATGGATGCCAGGATGCTTATCTCTATGTTTCTATACTTTTGCTTGGATTGTGAAAATGCGTCTGGCATCTGGCAACTGTACATGCAAACAGACTTTGGCGTGTTAACACAAATATGAAGAGTTTGGCCAGTGTGTAGTGAATCTGACCTGACATACTGAGGGAGAAGCTTTGGTCTGGACGACCTGAAAAACGGCATCTTACTCCCTATCTGGTTCTCCACTGAAATTTGACAACTGGACAACAGATGATAAAGAAACACACAATAAAGGAGCACTAACTAAATACTGTGTGAATACATTATATAGACACATGCATCCACAAACAAGCAGACAGCCACAGTCTGCAGTGACATTATGAGAGACAGAGCACAGATAACGGTCCAACACCTTCCCAACAATGCTTCCTCTGGCCCAATAAAATCATAAAACGCCTCTCAGACTGCTTCCCTCTTTTTCAGTGTCTCTTTGAACTCGGGTGACGCTGAATGCAGCCGAGGAGACGGCAGACGTGACAGTGTGAACAGCAACAGTCTGGTGCTAGACACCACTTTACACCCGTACTGCAATTCACAGTTCAAAGTGCAAGCCTGAAAGAAAATATTTTAGAATGATGGGAAGGATTACCAATACGTGTGCCGAATACAAAAGGGTGATTTGGCGCTTTATCGTGCCTGACGGGGTTAGCAACAAAATGGCGGTGGATGGCATGTGTGGGAAGGTCTCGCCAAGGCGCAAGGTACATAGTGAGTACTTGTCAGTCCTCTTGCGGGAATAAAAGCGAAACCAATGCCATCGCTGAATGGCGAGACAAAAATCGAAAGCGCGGCAAGAAAAGGGAGGGTGATGTTTTCAAAACAAGCTTGAATAGATGCACATTTACAGTAACACAAAGACATAAATGAAGCCCTTTGAAGAGAAGAGCTGTGTTTTACCAAAGGACTGGGCAGAGAAACCAGCAATTTTGCGATTCTTCTTTTGAAGGTTTTCTTCTGTTTGGGGTGGAGTGTTGGGGGGTTTGTGGCGCACTGGCAGCTGAGGCAATCTGGGTCTCAAGCACATCTAAGGTTGGGCAATTAGTTCCAGTGCCACTATTAATGTGCTGAAGGGGCGCGCTCTGCGGGGGGTTGAGGGCTCGGCTCAAAGGGCTTCGGTCCTAGCTGGGAGGAGGGGGGGTGAATATGGCCAACAAAGGTGGGGGTCAGGACCTCAGGGCCATGTGAAAGCTGTACCATGTCCACTGACCTCTGAGTGCTTGTACAGGCCCGACCGCCATACTGCTGGCCAACAAACAGAGACTGGCCGTACAGTCTCTACAGTTCATTACAAAGACAGTGTCAGCCCTAATGTCCAAAAAGACTGTCAAACATGCAGTTTGGTGACAAACTGAGGCTAGGTTCATATTAGCAGTACCGGCCTTTAATGGAGTATTTAATAAAGGCTTCATTAATAGACCTGTTAATGAGGCTCCTCCCTGACCACAGTAGCATAAAAACAGCCTGGAAAACATGACCCGACTTTTGGTTTTCTTTAAACATTTTGCCTTCATTGTAAAATAACTATTTTTGCAAATAAGTTATTCGTTTAAAAGCCCATATGCATGACAGCACTTCTTTCACAATATGTCGGGATCAGCCTTAAAGAGCTGCTAAAACAATTATGAATTTTATTAGTGTGGATTTAAGACTTAAAATAAAAACTGTTTAGGAGCATCAAATTCTGGGGCTTACAAATTTCTTTAAAAATGTATATTTTTAAAATAAAAAAAAACTTAAATTTCAAGAAAATAGCAAACAAAAAAAGCACACTATCACACACAATGAAAAATATTGATTTGCCTGACAAATTATTTTTCATATGACATTGTCACACTATGAGGAGCATCTTATACTGTATATACACTATAGGGGTCATCACCAGTCAGTCAGCCAATTAACTTCCCCATCTTCATCAAAATACTTCTTACTGTCTGTAACTGTTCACTATTTGCAATATTTATCTGTTGATAATTGTTTCAAGTGATTAATCATTTAGTCTATAAATGGCTATAAGATGCCCATAATATACCCACCCAAAACGAAAATCACAATCTCCCAGAGCCCAAACTCTACATGTTCAAATGTCTTGTTTTGTCCAAAAAACTAAAGATATTCAATTTACAATGATGGAAAACAAAGGAAAGCAGCAAATTCTCACATTTGAGGAGCTGGTACCAGAGACTGTTTGGCATTTTCCTTGATAAATGACTTATCAAATTTTCTGTTGATTGACTAACCAATTAGTCAACTATGCTATATGACAATGACAATCAAATTTGTTCATCCATTATGAACTTTTCTGTCTCCATATTAGGAGTGCAAAGAATCTGTTTTGTCAAGAAAATATTTAAATTTAACTCCCATGTCAGTGAACTATACATCGATGAGAACGTTGGTCAGACAGAGACAGAGACAAATCAAACGCTGCAGTGCATATTCCCTTTGCTCTAGCCTACATTGTACCTAGACACCCACATGCAGCCCACATCTCTCTCCCGGGCTTTTGATCTCCATAATATGTCAAGGGTATTTAGAGGACAGAAAGCAAGACATAAGCAGAGAAAATGTAATGCCAGCAAGCCCTTTTCGCGCTGCAGCTGTGCTCTTTGATCCAATATTTTTTTTTATTTTTTAGCATGTTTTTCTTTCTCTTTCGAGGTGAAAAATGTCAGTGGGACTTTATGCAAGCCGCCACAGTTGCTGTTACAGACGGATGAATGAGGACAGTAACTGTTGACTAATAAAATCTGCTGCAGAGCTCTGGTTGTGTCTAAAACGTGACTTTTCTGGGCCAATCAGGATGTTAGCCAACTCCCTTTTATAGGATTGATTAGAAAAAACGATTCCTTGATCCACAACAAATAGACAATAAAGTGATGGAAGGTTAAACAGCACAAGTGTGGATGTGTAGATTATTTTTTCAGGATGAAAGACTTATGACAATATGAATTCTTTTAATGTAAAATATCTTCATTCATAACATCCAACTGTCAACTCTCAAGCCTCTTATTACATGGTGAAAAAAACCCTGAAGGGTTTGGATGTACAGTTGAAACTCTGATCAACTCGTACTCATTTATTAAAAGTAAAAGTACTTATTATGCAAGCAACATTATCCCCCGTCAGTGTTCTATTATTATATTATTGGATTATTATCACTGATGCGTTTATGCATAATCAGTATTTTAATGTTGTAGCAGGTTTAGGTGAAGCTACTTTCAAATGTTTTTACAAAGCAACACATCAGCTTTTATAACCTGATCATATTTCTGTATGGAAAACATGAATCTGTAAAGTATAGATGTCAAAAAAATGTAGTGGAGTAAAAGTACAACATTTCCAAGAGGTACTCAAGTAAAATACAAGTACCTCAAAATTGTCCTCGAGTAAATGGACTTAGTTATGTTCCACTGCGGACTACATCTCTGAACAAAAGGATAGAAAAAGAACAAGTCGGTTCTTTCCTGCTCTTTCTACATTTTGGAAAAAGCCGTTTGAGAAGACAAACCATTGCCTTTCTCTTTGTCTCCTGATTGGTCATTGGTGGCGGCTCCAGCCAGATTCAAACCCTCTGCTGCTGCGGCTTGGCGGGTTTGGCCGAAGCGCTGACCACTAGAAGTTTGACAGGAGCCTTTGTGTTCTCCCAGGACAATAGGGGTGAGAGGTGGGGGTCAAACCAAACTCCAACACACCCCCACTGCACCCCGCTTCATCTGTAAAGTCCTCGCCTGCTGACCTTTAACCCCTCATGTCATTGTCCAAGTAAAAATAATAAAATCTGTTCCGGCAAATGAATGCCTGAGCGACTGCTGTCCTTATTGTACGTCTCTGCGGGGCTTTTCCCTCCGTCCTTGCCTCCTAATATGAAAGGTTGACACTAAGATTATGGCAAGATTATGCTTGAGACTTCTGGCAGATGGTACCGGTTCTCTTTCTCGTGCTGGCCCTTGGCAACTTCCCATTTCTTAATGAAAGTCAACAAACAGGAATTGGGTTGGTATTGGATCGTGTGGGATTAAGCTTAATAAATGTACTTGACAGAAACTGCTTCAGTGTGGAGGTGCAGGATGGTTTTTTTTAACTCCAACCAGCTCTGAGACCATTTGAGTTTGGGATTTGTCAGAAACAGGGATTATTACAGAGTATTGAATGTCACGTGAGAATGAAGATGACCCAACTAACTGAATCTGAAGCATTGGGTTACAGCAAGTTGCTGTAAACCCTTTTTTTTTCTTTCAGTGTGTAACTTTCTTTAGCTTCTATTGCGGGTCAAGTTATGTACTGTGCTTATGTAGGTCACGAGTCACTTCAGGACAATTGAAGCGAGCATGCAGTCATTTGTGATGGTGTTGAATTTTCGCTTTCCTGAGCAACACCCTGGCAAAAATGACGAAAAACACCTATTGAGTTCTTGCACTCCTGCCGTTGCTCTTTGTGTTGGAAGGCGCAGCAAGCCTGTTTTTCCTGACCAACTGATGTAAAATAAATCACCTTTATCTTTCTTATATAAAATGAGAAAAGTGCTGAAATACAGTTATGCAGTGAAAAAATGTGGGGCTCACATTATCTGACGGGTAAGAATCAATACATCCAAAAATTGTTCCTTAGCCCGTGTCAGAACATACATTCCATACATTCAAGTGACATCAACACTGAAAATTCACACCATTGTTCCATCAGCCAAAGTATTAATGCTTGTATGAAGTACAACTATTAAATTTTCAATGCATCAAATCTGTACCTGTATGATTTACTATTTTTGAATCCAAATCAAGACTTGAATGATTGCAGTTTTCCAATTACAAGAGCTGCAATTTTAAGTAAAACTATTTTGTATGTCATTTTTGCCAGCTTTAATGAAAAACTTCCCCAGCAAATTAAATCAGTGCTGATACGATGGCTGTGTTTTGGTACCAATACTAATCGCGCAATATTTTTTCAATGCTTTGATACTTTTTCAAATATAAACACATTTTTATTTTTTAATTTAACAAAAGAAGGCTAGGTTGTCAATTTTTTTATTTAAATCAGGAACTATTCAATAAGAGACTTAGAGAAGTAAACAAGATAACAAATTTGACAAGACAATCAAGCCAGTTTGGGGTGAGAGATGCACTTAAGACGATACCAATAAGGCAGGGTAAATTTATGAGCATTCTTTAGTCCACCAATGCAGGACTAAAGTTTAATTTATAGGAAATGTATAAAAAAGAATTTAAATTTCAAGGTTGGCAGTAAAATTGGGGTCCAAATTTTTCCTCAGATCCTTCAGCCCTACAACTCAGTACATATCCTTTAGTTATGTCACATCACAGAAAAGTGTGTGTGGAAGTCATCACTGCCGCCTTTTCTCTCTGAAGCCAAACCCCCCCCCACCTTTTCTTTTTCCCCTATGAAGCAGCAACCCCCCCAACACACAGACAAAAGTCAGGTCTGTAACCCCTGCGGCCCCACCCCCCGTGCTCTTTGACCTATAGTGGAGGCCTGGCTGAGCACAAACAGTGGTCGTCCCCTGAAGCCCTCCCACCACCTCCACCTCCTCCACGGGCTCCTGTTTCACTCGGGCAATGAAAGGGCCTACTGTAAATAACGGGGGCCTGGCTGACCCTGGCGTTTATCTGGGCCTGAGACCCCTGCATCCATCCTACTGTAACAGAGCCCACCGCTCACAATAGACTCTCTCATGGGTGTTAGACTGTGGGCTCTCCCCTCTGTGCCCACTCAGAAT
>NTHP01000036.1:403013-416285 GCA_003416845.1 Oplegnathus fasciatus
AAAAAAGAAGGGCCCCTGTCAGGTCCTCCGAGGGGGTCAACCCCCTCCAAACCAGCATCACAACCCCATCCCACAGACACTTTAGCCTTTGTCCCTGTGTGAGACTTGGGAGCAGGGAAGGATAGAGGGAATGTGAAGGTGGGGCTAAAGCCTGAGACCAATCACTCTGACAAAATGCTGGATCAAACTCATGGCTCCAAACACCATCAAAGCTCACTCTGTGCTGAAGCCACTAAGACATTTCCACTCTAATTCAACTGTTTGCTTCTTTCTGGATCAATCTGTGTCAGTTGGAGGATAACACTTGATTTTATAAAATATTTGTGAACTTCTTTTATTGTCCATGTCAGTGGCGTTAAACTATATGTATAATCTAGTGCTGAAATGATTAGGTGATTGATAGAATAGTCTATCGACAAAAATGAATGTCAAAATCAAGGACAAATGCCAAACATACACTGGCAACTTGAGACATTTAAGGATGTGACCTTGGGCGTTAGGTGATGAGCATTTTTCACCAACAAACATTTTACTGACTAAACCATTAATTGACTAATTGGGAAAATAACCAACAGAAAAACTGATCATGAAAATAATTGCTGGTTGTAGCCCTGGTTTAATTTTCTTCCAGAATCTTCAATTTTGGGATCTCTTGCTGGCTATCAGTAATATGAAGTAGACGAGAAGAAAAATGAAAGTCAAATTATTTGATGATTCGGAAATGTCTTCACAGCCTCATCCTGTCTATCGACTAGCCAGCCCTTCTAGGTGTGTGCATGTATGAGTGTGTGTGTGAGAGAAAGAGAGAGAGACTGAAGGAGGGAGAGAGACCCAGAGAGATAGAGAGGAAGGTTTCGGGTCAGAGGCTAAGTGAAATATATCCCCACTCTGAGGCATGCAAGAGAGAGGATGCAGGAAGCTGAGGGCCAGAGATAAGGGCACAGACGTGGGCGATAAGCACCCAAACACCTGTTAGGGAAGCTCCAGCTCCTCGCCTCAGACCAACACTCACAGGAGGCAATAAAACACAAGCAGGGAAGGAAGAGGAGAAAAAAAGACGGTATATGGACAAAACCATCAGAGAGAAAACTGCCGCTGTAATCTGCTTTTCTTTTGCGAAAGGTGAGAGCAGGGAGTGAAAGCTGCAGAGGGTGTCTGGGTGCTGCTGCACGTATGAGGGGGATAAAACCCCATCCTGTTTTACACCATGCTTAATGGCATATGGCGGGAGCCTACAGCATCATTTGTAAGGTCAGCGGCGAGACAGGAGTGGCAGAAATGATGCTGTTTGAGTCATGACATGTCAGAGCCACCCGCTTCAGTGATCAGTCCAGGAAATGGAATGGCTTTTTTTTTTTTTCTTTTACTATCCCTCTCTCGCCTTTCGGGGCCCAGGGACAAACAGACAAACACAAAACAATCTGGAAGCGGTCAAGAGAGACCTTGGAGACGCCTGACAGTCGGGCAGTAAACAAGAAAGAGAGGATTCATAACGTGTCGGGAGAGAAATTCATGGGCAGATTATGGCCGGGAAACCATCTGACCAATTAAATGACGTTCACTATCAAATACCTCATCAGTGGCAATCTGGAAATTATGATGTCGGTTAGGATTGGACGGATAATGTCATAATCTGACATCTTCCAGTCAATTGTCAATGTGATGAATGAGTCTGATCTTATGGTACATACATATAAAAATGTAATATTTTTATCATTATACAAAACATTGTACTTGCTGGAGTGAGTTAGTCATTTATGGAAATGTAGGAGATTTGTAATGACTTAAAGAGGAGTTTACATTCTATGATTTATCTCATATTTAACAATTTCTTTTGTACTAAATTTGATTGCATTTAAGCAAAAAATCTAAATAAATCAATCAAAATGAAAATATACAAACAAATAAATAAAATGTGAGATTCTGCTATATTTTTTAATTAAACAGGTTGATGGATAGTCAGAAATTTCTGGGGGAATTTACTCAATATTTAAAAAATTCGGGGTACTGCCATGGGCTCAGCCGGAAAAGAGTGATGCCATGTACTTTGATTGTTGCCTATTTTGTGAAACAGCCCTTTAACAGAAATACACTGGCATGATTCTGTACATACACCTCTAATGATATTCTCCGGCTCACACATTCTTGCTCTTCAAGCAGACAAATCTCCCTTCAATTGAATTCAACCCCCACCTTGCATGCAGCTTGTGCGAGGGGGCCGGGCTATCCATCATCAGCTCGCTCCCTCTGGTAATCTCTCTGGGCGTCTTCGGTCAGCAAATACATAAATCAATTATGGTTTTAAGCTTTATGCCATGATTTACCCAACTGATCCCTCCTGGATTACAGCGGAGCTTAAAACGTGTCGGTCGGCGCTAAAGCTCCAAGTCGCCTTGACATTCATTGCACTCCTGCCACGACGCTCACCAAGCAGCATGTCAGATGCCACAAGTATAGATCTGAAAGCATTTTGAATAGGCTGACAGGCAGAGAGGCTGCTTTGTGATAACGCAATGACGTTCGTCTTTGGTAATAAAATTTTGATTTTTTTGTATTCTAACCAATGTAACCTGAATATGTCAGTGTTTCAGGGTCTAAACTGATCTGTGTGAAGGAGCAGTGTCTTTAAATGATCAACATGTAGTACTAATAGTTTGTGTTATAGTCAAATATAGCGCAGATTTTGTGCACTGCTCATTCCAGCAACACTGAATGGTTGCATCCTCATACTGCGGATGAGATGAGATGTTTTCTAATCAAATAATTAATTACGAATACAGTGCTAGGTGCATGCTAGTTGCATAAAATAGGAGGACATGCACTGCCTCGGACATCTTTCACTCAAATTCTTTTGACTATTGTCTTAACAAAACTGATTTTAATCATTTTGATGTTTTGAAATAATTTCATATTATGACATATATTAAGAAAACTATTGACGTATTACCCCTGCTTTAATGTAAAAAATGTCCTAGTTGAGTCCACACAGATTTTTTTCTTTAAACATAGTGAGAGAAAGGTGATGTGTGTTGTCCTTCTCCATAAAGTGACCACATTAGTAAGCGATTCGTGGTGCCAACAGTTCATACTGTATTTCCACTTAAGGAATGTTTTTTTTTTTGACATCATAATGGCCCTTTCTAAGTGTATATTACTAAGTGTATATAACCGACGTTATAATGGCTGTTATTAATGGCTTTTATTTTTCATTTATCCCAGCTTGTTTTCACCTGTTGAGCAAACATGGTTCCTTGGGCCCTGAAGAGGTGGATTAAAAGCTAACATGATGCTGCTCTGGCCTCAGTTTCCTACCTGAGAGCTCCTTTGTGACAGGTGACGGTGGAGAGAATGGGGGGTAATTTTTATGACCAGCTTCTTAGCGTGCTGGTATCACTCCATTGGGGCCCCTTGCCAATCTCTGGCAAACCATTCAAGTGGCAACAAAGAGGCTAATTAGAAGCTCTCTCGCTGGAAGCCCGCGGAGGGCTCTGGTTTGATACTTCCCAGGGAGGCTAGGGGGCCTCTGAGGTGGCGGTGGCAGCTTTTTCACACACACACACGCACACACACACACACACACACACAACACACACACACACACTCACAGGACATTTGTGAG
The DNA here is from genome assembly GCA_003416845.1 of Oplegnathus fasciatus. Classification (NCBI taxonomy): domain Eukaryota; kingdom Metazoa; phylum Chordata; class Actinopteri; order Centrarchiformes; family Oplegnathidae; genus Oplegnathus; species Oplegnathus fasciatus. The sequence continues at coordinate 406,633 of NTHP01000036.1, forward strand.
CACACTTGGGTTGGCCCTTTGGCTCTAGCACATTTGCTCATTGTGGCCGTCTTCCCTACGGTCTGCCAGAGCAATAGAATCAGAGAGGGGGAACCGACACATCTTCTTTCATGTGGCGGGGACCCAGAGAGGGGATGCTAATGGGATATCGATGGGATTAGAACCCAGAGCGTTCAGGACCAGGAGAACAGAGGCAGGGCTCTACGAACTAGAACTAAAACCCACTCAGCTTTAAGGCCAGATCATTCTAATTCTATTGACTTTTTCTTTTTTAATGGGAAAGTTGACAATGATGCATGCACCTTAATATAGTCAAAAAGTCTGCAAAGAGAAGGAGGTCGGTTAAGTAAAAAAAAATGCTATTAATGCAATCTCCCTGCTGAAATTCACTCACTGTGCATTTACAGAGAAACCGTGACACAACCTCTTCCCCTGCCAACACTCACAGCAGCTTCTGGGAGTAAAGATAGACATCAGGAAGTTAAGGCCGATAACACATTTGCATGTCACCTGATAACTGGCTGTAATTAGTACTCCCCGTGAGCCCCCCGCTACACCCCCTCACAACAAAACACAACAAAAAAAAACAAAAACCCACACGCTCACATGGACACACACAAGGCCAACTTCCAGTACAGTATGTTATCCTTATCCCTCCCTCCAGACCACAAGGCCCCCACAGGGACAAAAGATAGGGGCCTCAGTGTGTTCGTTTCATAGCAGCCCCTGCCAGACCGCATCAGCAAAGGCCACGTCTGCCGAGCGCTGTTAGCCACACAGAGGCAGCTGGTCGCACCAAGTCAAGCTGCTAACTTTTATTGCACAAGCACCTCCCTCCACTCTTATCTCAGAGAGGGAGGCGATCTAATCAGCCTGCTGATTAGATCGCCTCCCTCCATTGCCATAGCCACTGTCTAGATATTAGACCCCCCCCTTCTCTTGGTGTTGCCCTTCTATTTTTTCTCCCTCCATCCTGTTCCAAAAAAGCATCTCAAATTCTTCTAAAAAAGCAGATTCTCCAGCTGTAAGACGATGACTCGCCACAGGACGACACAGCAAGACTGCACGACAATAAAATGCTTGATCTGTACTAAGGTGTGTGTTTGCGTGTGTGTGTGTGCGTAGTCCATTCCACATGATGTAGCCCCCTGTGTTAAGTCTTTAATCGATACATCTCCCTATCCTGACAGTGAGGACAGAGCCCAGATCTGAGATCAGAGCGATGGCGGTGTAAATCTTTACGGTTCAACCAGAGCCTTTTAAAGCCTGTCTATAATTGGGCCTCAGCCAGCAGCTGCCTCGGCTGCAGCTATCACCGTGGGTCCGGTCAAAGCACCAGTTCCTCAGGGGCATAAACAAACACCGCACCTCCAATAAGGGCAAAAAAGCACCTGTGTGAGGATAAAAAGAGAGACGATGTGGCTGCCAGACTTGAATAAGCCCTCTGCTGTTGTCTGTGGTTGAGGTATTTCTTGGAAAGGTGTTTTCGTTGAGTGAGGCTTTTTGTGCTATTGGATTATTACACCAACATGTACTGTACCTCTGAGTGCAAGCCGGGGAGACTTAGCTCACTGAGTGATTTCAAATAGAGGGTAATCCACTGCCATGTAATGGATGCTTTGTTGCCGGGCTTCTTTCAGGAAGCAGGAAAATGCTTGCACAGTTTTACAGGTTAGGATCATAAGCTTGAAGCTCCTGTAGTTTAAGTTTGACTTATTTTATTTCAGGCCAAAGGTGATATACTGTATTCAGAAAGCAAGAATGAGACAATGAAGCAAACACCAGACTACCTACGTCTAAACACACACTATTATCCATCATTTTTCCACACTGCTACCACAGTTCTTTTCACAGAGAAACACTTTCTGAAGTTGAGCAGCAGAAACTACCTACAGTAAGAACCCTGATAGACTCCACAATATAAGTGGGAGCAGAGAGCAGGAATTATTATTTCTGTGCGCTGGAAATCAAGAAGAGACCTCTCAACAACAACATTTTGATTTTCTAGCACATGTGCACTCTGCACAGTCATACATTTTGGTCAACATGCACAGATGTCTGATGGAATTAAAGTCACACAGACCCTCGTGGCTACTCGGATGCAGAGAGAACAAATTTGCCTCAACAGTGCTTGCTGTCTCTGCTGTCTCCGAGCCATCCATTTAGCTAGGCAGGGGTTAGTGCTATATATGACAACAGTAAAGGTAAATGGACAAAGAATAAAGATAGAAAAGTTGCTGCTAATTGACTATAAGAGTTGCAGTCACATGGCCTGTGTTGCTTCTGGTAAGTGTTTCACAGTTGGACATCAGTGCTGTTTGATGAAGCCCAACAGAAAATGTGCCAATGTGTACATTTTCTGCAAATCTGAGAAAAGTTGGTCACAGATACATTTTTTTGACAGGCTTTTCTATTTACTGTCAATTGCTAGCTAGCTCTAGCAACTCACCAAAACACTGGGGTTTTATGGCAGCCACTATCAGAACAAAAATCAATGATTTGTCCTTTCAAAAGCATGTTTGTATCCACTTTTACGTCACAAAAAACATCCCCCCAGGCTTCTGAAACGTCAATTTGACCACCACTTGCAAAAATCTTGGTAGTGAAATGGAGCCACAGAATCCAAATTTTTGCAAAGAGGGTGGAGTCTGGGTGGGATGACGAAGTGGAAACTAGCACAGTTGATTGTGAAAGGTTGAGAAATCTGTCAATCAAGCACACTTTCAGTGAAAGTTCTCTTTAGGCTTTAGTATCTCCTCAATGGGGAGATGACTCTTAAAATTGTGACACATAAGAGGAAGTCATATTACCTATCAAGATCATGGTTTGCCTTTAAATTAAATCTTATGCAAGTAGATATTTTTTTGAAGCCAGCATCTACCAACCTTTTGCTTTACTCTAGCTTAAGCCACTTACACAACCAGCAATCATGGTGGCCATTTGAACCCAACTACTCAGTTGCTCGTGGCATGAATGTATAGTAAGAAAGCAGTGGTTAATGGTTGATAGTGGCCAAAGCACACAAGTGTCAGTGTGTAGGGAAACAAGTTGTATACCTTCCACTGGCCTCACCTCAACGTGCAGGGCATATGTGTGTGTGCATACATCGTTATCACCTGCAACAAATGCTATGGGCCGCTATCTGCGCTCAATCTGCTCTTGGTTTACTGAGGAGGAGTGCCAAGGGTTATCTGTCCCACTCTGATATGCACAGATAAGGGCCTTGGGCCCACTGTTTAAACACCTGGGGCCCGGGGTATTAGAGCGCCCTCCGCACCCCTTTGCCACAAAAGGAGAGGAAATGGAAGAGTGAGCGCTGGCTGCTGCTGCTGCTGCTGAGGGGAATGTGTAAGTAATGAACACATGAGTGTGTGCGCGTGCGGAGGTTAATGCAGGGGTGATTATTTCCACCACTCCCACCCCGTACCCCAATACTTCCATCAATAATAAAAACAACATGAGCAAAAACAAAGAGGAGAGGCATGACTTGTCTCACTCATGTACTCCCCCCCTACACCCCCCTTCAAAAAAACCCAGGCTGTATTATGAAAAGACAGAGTTAAAGCATTGATGGTTATCAGTAATGTTTAACGGCTATATCCTGGAAAAGCTCCCCTTTAAAATAGGCTCTTTTTTCACTTATGTGATGTACATTACAGCGAGGGTCAGTCATTTGCATGAGAATGGACGATTAAGTGAAAGAGATAAACCCAAGGCTAGTTCCCGTGAATTGGATGCTGTGTTTGGAATACCAAACAGTGGAGGGTTTTTTCTTCTTTCCTCTGCCACTGCAGAATTAGCCCCCTGCATCATGCATTTATTTTCCCAATAATCACTCAGGCCCTTCCTGTGTTGATTATTTTCTCAGTGCAAGGGTTACTAAAATATTGCTGTAATCCTGTCTCCCTGAAGCAGTAACAACACTCACCCTGGGCTTCCTTTAAGAAATAAATCTAGGGCTTGTCAGTGGGGAGGCGGTGGGGTGGACTGCTGGAGGAGAGATGGGGGGGAAAGATGGGGATTTCTTAGATTCAGTCAACAGAACTTCTATGGCACCCATAAAGTGTGGTCCTTCATTTACCTTCATACATTTATTGGAAGGTAACTTCAAGATAGGGCTGGATATCGCTTAAACATGTTCTATTCTAGTGCCAATACATGAGTTTTATTATTGATACCAAAACAATGATACCTTACTTTAAAGAAGCCAAAGTTCTCAAATAATAAATGTTGTCTAAACATAAGCAGCCATTCAATAACTAAAACCTAAATAAATGAAACTAAAATTAAAATTAGCTTCGTTTTGATTTGATTGAGGAGCTAGAATACGTAAAAATTAAAAATCTGACTGTTTTTGATACTTGGTTATAGATTTCGATCTGTACGAAAAAGTGTCGAGGTTTTGATACCCAGCCCTACTCCAAGGTAGCCTCTCTTGCGATCACACATCTTATCAGCATATATTTCTGTATTCCAGAGGTGACTCCTCACACATCACTTGTGAAGCCAATATACAATGTATTCAGTCTGGGTGGGGTGATTTTTATGATATAATCCAGGGCACAGAGGAATGAAAGGGAGCACGGACTAAATTTATACAGGAAGTGGGTACTTTCTGGTGCATTCATTTTAACATAGACGCACACACAGACACCTCACACCAACGACCTGTGCCACATCTGGAAACAATTGAACTCATGTTTGACTTGACCTGCCTGCACTAAGTGAACTCTGCCAACTTTTTTATGTGTTTGTTGCAGAGGCAGCGGTGACCCTGACACAGTGGCTGTGGGGAAATGATGTGTAATTAGTCAGAGGGAACACGACTCCGCTCGTCTGAAATAAAACATCTTGTATTCACATCAAAAGAATCAGGCAGCATGACAGGCTGTACACAGAAAAAAAGCATGGACTTGATATGCTATCAAATGACCCGTATTGGAATTTGTGAGGACACGAGGAGCGTCTGAATTATCAAGCATCTCAGGGTAGCACAGCAGACCTTTCATGTGCGGACGGCAAAGCAGACAGCGGATGATGCAATGTTTGATTTCTACACTTCAGGAGGCTGTCAGGACAGCGCGTACAATATTAAACAGTGTCGTGTCGGTGTATCAACCAGTCTAAATTAACCCATTAGTATGCTATGGGGCGAAGCGGGAAGATCAATGCATGAAACGGTTTGGAAATCTCCTTTGATACAAGATTTCCCAGCTTGAGCGAATTGATGAAATTCCTCTTGAAACACAGGCAACCATTTCACACGCCAGACTTTTCTCAAGACAGATACTAGCGTAGCCTGTCCTTTAACAAAGTGAGACTACATTACTGCATCTTACACAGAAGCTATAGTGCATTTTAAAGCTGTTGTTAAAGCCTGCTTAGGAGGAACTGATCATAAGCAGCTCAAAATTCACTTCTAGAGTTGTTGTTGCTTTTTTTTTAAGACGCATAGTGTCAGTCTATGCCGAAATTCCCCCTTTATTCAGTGAATAATGAGCACTCATTGTGAAGGCCACACAAATTTGTACACTTTTAGAAGCAACTGCCAACACCACAAAACTACAAAGTAACTGTCTTCACCACTTGTATAAAAGGGAGTAAAAAACACTGCACAATAACATATTGTAAGGCTGCGAACAAAGACACTTCTCTTTGGGGTAAAAGTAATTCTGTAATATTCGGTATTTTCTAAACACAACATTGAAACAGATTTAGAAACCGAAGAGCTTGGACTGAATCAGTCCAGCTCTTAGCCATGCATACCAAGACACTGGCTCAAGCATGAGGGGATGGGTGATGGGGTTCAAATCCTCGAGTGAACTTTAACCACTGTGCATTCCTATTGATTTAAGCAAACATTACAGGGTGAGAAGGTGGCCTTCAAGTAAGAAAAGGCCTCGAGTCACAAAAAACACTCTGACTTTGCAAAATCCACAAGGAGATGATGCAAGTACATTCCACAAGGTACTTGTACTCTGACTGGGCTGACACAATTTTGACAGATGCGGAGATATATACAATGACATGACACATACTATGACACTAAATGTAATTTTGAAAAAGTCTACAGGTGAGTTTCAGTATTTTGAGTTAAGTTTCCAGGCCTTAAGATTTATTTATATACACTAAAATACTGCCACTCCCCTGTCCTAGAACTACCTCCTTGTCTCAGAGCCCAGGTTCAGTACTCATTTCCTGGGCTGACCGTCTACTCCAATTATCAAGCTAATAAGGGCCCCCCTTGTGCAGTTATTGGAAAGGGGAGGTGAGTCGAGTCCAGGATGAGGGGGTACCACTTTGGTAAGTGTGTGTGATAGCTGCCGCCCACATCTTGTAAGGTGTGACTAATGGTCTTAGACAACGTTACGACAGCACTACTTCGGCAGTCACCTGGACAGGCTTGGCAGTTATTGAAGGAGTGGATCTCTGGCCCTGAGCCACAAAGAACTAAGGCTTGTGTCTGTCAAAGGACGTCACAAAGGACGTTCTCATAATCACTGACACACAAAATGAGTGGTATTAGTTTAAGAAAGCCAGAAGAAAACAAAATGACAAATTTCCTCTATTCTCTACGAGCCAAGCCTTAAAAAGATTCTTTTTTTTATTTTATTACTAAGCCAAAAACATCACTTAAAAACTTACACCTAGGGCAGCCTTATAATTCATTCCCTGTTACCAATAGCAATCACTGAACTAATATGTGTTATTAGTAAGGTGTTTGGAAATTCTGAGGCCCAATGACTTAAGACTTTCACTTTCTGTTGCACATAAAACAAACTACCTAAGTAATCTTGTATGAGCCATTAAAAATGTGACTCATTGACAAAAACAAAACAATAGCTGTGCGTAAAGGCTGAAAAAGACCATAAATTTCAAGGCCAAAACAATTAGCAAGCGGCTACTCAAAAGAAAACTTGGCTTACCTGTGCTGCTCCACAGCTTCGTTGTCTGGTAGTTCTGCACCGCAAACATTGCAACGTTCATGCTGGTTCCTGCCGTCTGGTTTCATGCCCACTGCCAGCTCCCCGAGCTTGCTGAAGAATTCTCTCTGGATGAAGCTCTGAGGCAGGAGTCCCCCGTAGGCACTGAAGTCCATAGACATAGCCAGGGCTGGGGACATGGGGAGAGTGGAGGCCATGGATGCCGGCATGGACATGATGGCATCTGATTTATGATTGACAGGTAGGGAGTACAGCGAGGCCAGATGTTTCTCCGTCATTCCGGCCATTGCTTCCAGACCCATCTGGCTGACTTCAGCTTGAGGGTCGCCCATGCCTTCGTCGCGGACGTAATGCAGCTCACGGGCACTGGTGATTACGCTGCTCCTGGTTGGTGTTCCTGGACCGTCTCGGTTCCTGTCCTCCCCACTTCGCTCTCCATTGCTGGAGGCACTGGACTCCATGTTCGGAGGGCTTTCATGGCCGTTGCCTCCCATGTCCACTTGCATCATTTCAGTCTTGATCTCAGTCATCAGGTGGTGGGAGTTGCCGTGGACAAGTTGCTCAGTGCTAAAGCCCTGCTGGAGCAGAGACTGGCCGATGCTCATCAGGCTGTCCACAGCAGCTTTGGTGGGACTCAGGGTGGAGACACCGAAGGAGGTGGAGACCGAGGGACTCTGGTCCACCATGCCAGACATGATGGAGACTTGCTGGGTACCTGACAGATACGGACTCTCCATGGAATGCTTTTTGGAGTTCTTGGCTCCATTGTGGCCTTTGCGCTCATCATCATCCTCTGTGCTCCCATCATTAACACTGACCTCCACGTCATTCTCATCTGAGGACTGGATGGTTTCCAGGATCTTGAGGCATTGCTCTTCCAAGTATTCAATCTCCAGAATCTCTGCTGCATACAGAAGGTCATCTAAGTCCTCCACCTTGGCCTGGAGCGTGGCAGTGTAAGCATACTCCAAAATCTGCTGAAAAGTCTTTGGTGAAAGAAAGTCCAGGGTGTAATGCTGGCTGCTGCGGTGGAAGAGGATCTCAAACATTTTGCTTGTGCAGGCTAGCACAGTCCGGTGAGCGTGGAACTCCTGGCTGTCTACCATGATGACCACGTCACACAGAGTCCCGGCCAGACGCATCTGGTTGGCCTTCTGCAGCAGGGCAGTGGGGTGGTTGGGGTTCTGGAGCTGGATCATACCCATTTTAGTTAAATCCATTATGTCGATGCAATCCACGAGGCCGACTCATGAGGCTCGCCTTCCCCGCTCAGCAGTGTTTTAAGCTATCTTTGTAAACAAGATGAAACCTGGATGGAGAAACAGAATGAAAAAAAAATTCAGTTCTGGTAAATTCTGACACAACAGCAAAAATATTACGCAGAACAAATCCACCAGTCTCAAATCCAACAAATGCAATCCTCTTTTTTTTTTCAAAAATGGACTGAATTAATGATTTTGTTTTAAAGAAATGCAAAAAAAGCATAAAAACGAAATCAAAATTCCCCGATTGTCATCTTTCACATAAGTATAAAAAGCACATTCATTAATTACATTTTGAATTAAAATATATTTAATTTGTCAATAAATCTAAAGTATACCACTATTTATTTTGTAAATGGTGAGTGTGAAGTCAGTGGAGTTTCAAATTGCTAATATCCTGCAGGGATGGTAAACACTCTGTGCAGAGGCATTGTTCCTAAAATCAGCGGAGAGTATTGACTGTAGATTTCTGAAGGGAGACAATTTGTGAGCCGTCCAACAGGCTCACCCTGCATACCAATCAGTCCAACATATGTTATGTTAAAAAGATGTCTTCATTTGGTTATCTGATGGGGATGTACACACAGTTAAACAAGTGCGAATTGTGGTTTTTTCACTGCTGCTTGGCTCACAAAGACCGTCAGCAGCCTTTCTGAAATTAAATAGCATCTTACTCAGTATTCCCATCACAGACGGGAGCAGAGAGCAGCGGCCAGAAATGGATGGAAAGGAAAGCAGGACGCTGCAGCACCAAACACCCTGCTCTGCTCTTAGTCACTAATGTCGAATACCCAAATGAAATGATTGTCTCTGTGACTGCTGTTAACTCGATTATCCAAGTTAACAAGGCAACATGTTGCTCCACCTCACATCTACAGCATATTTTGACCTACACTAAAATAATGGAGAGGGTTAAATTAAATAGTCTCACCAATACATACTTTAAAAGAATGATTGCCTCTGTGACTCCTGTTAACATAATTATTCAACTAATTATTATGACCTACACTGAAACAATGCTTTCTTCATTACTACAATTAAATAAACAGTCTTGCCACTATATATATATACTCTAAATGAATGGATGAATGAATGACTACCAGCTAAGTGCCTCCATTGACCCACATCCTGGATGAGCTCACTGATGCCCAGTTTTTATCTACTCAATCTATTCAATATATGAGGTTTATAAATGACAATTTTTTTGTCAGCTCATTTAGTTCTGTTCATGATTTTGTATTAAGACAATTTTCATTCCAATTTAGAAAAACTTGAATTTTCATTTTCAGAATCTCCAGTTTCCTTTTCAAAGAGCTTAATGTTCAAAAATAAGGAATAAAACAGCGAAGTTTGTGAGCACTACTTTTCTTTCCTCCCTGCCTGATAACACACAGACACGGGAAAAAAAGGAGGAAATATCATCAGCCTTCCAGCTAGACTTAAAAAA
>NTHP01000036.1:419530-443592 GCA_003416845.1 Oplegnathus fasciatus
TGAGTCTGTTGCAGAAGCAGTCTTGTTTTCAGATTCTGACACTAATTTGAAGAAAAACATGAAACAAAGGAAGCTGCACTGGGAACAAGCGTCAGTTCTTTTCATGTTTGATAAAAAATACATCCTGAATGATCAATATAGTAAACCTCTGCCAGCCGGGCGGTTTTGCAGTGCATTAACAGAACCTAAATTGCTTCTCAGCATAGCTTTAATTTTCCTCTTGCTTTTTTCTGTTGACCAATAACCAGGGATGCAGCGGATGTTACACCTCATTACTGGAGTCTTTTATAGTAAAAGCATACTTCAGAGCTTCTCTGAAAATAAAGTTGATTGATGTTTTTGCCTTAATGATGACCACTGACTGGATGCTATTCTTTACCAATGGATTAGTTTTACTATATTTTAATTCTATTGTTATATTCCCCTTAAGTGCTCTTCGTGAGCTCTGAGTTCCTTAAGTCACAAATACAAATTGTCTCACATTTAAGCGCTTTCTTTTTGTCTGTTTGATTTAAAAATCATGGCTGAAGCAGTAGAAGGGCACGATAAATTTACATTTTTGTCGTTTATTCGTACAGACATCTACTATATGGACTGGCACATCATTTATGGTTTGTAGATGGTGTATCCTAATGATTTTCTTCCTCCCTTGACTTTTTGTATTGCACATTTTTGGTTTTGAGGTTTGAGTGAGTCTTGTTTTAAAAAACAATCATTTCTGCTAACATGCTCACATAAATGTTACAGTTTGCTGATTAGATCAGATGAAATACATACATAAATGACTTTGGTCATTCAGACTCATGTCTCCGCTCATAGCCAGATGGGAAATACTGAGGTCAAATAGAATATATTCACCACTGGTTAACTGGAAAAACCCAGTAGGTAAAAATATATCCAACTCAGGATTGCTGAGGTCCTTATATGAGGAGCTTTTCCAGGTGGTGCGAGAAGAACAATTTGCAACACAACTGCAGTAAGACTGAGAAGCTGGGAGGGCCTCATCATCCAGGATGATGAGTTTAGTCACCTTCGTGCCTCAGGCTCACATCAACACTTCACTGACTGAGGCTGATAAAATGGAAGCGATGGACAAGTCAGGTCAGAGTAGACTATCTGAGGGAGGCTGGGGTCGTTCAGCGTCTGCAACAGATCACTCAACATGTTCAATCAATCAGCAGTGGTTGACAGCACACTCAGGTTTGTGGTGGTGTGCTGAGGAGGAAACATTAACATTAATATTATCAAATAACAATAGATATCTCGTAGCCAAGGCCTAACTGTTCAACAATATCAACAGTATTCAGCCTACTTTGACCTTAAAAGGTCTTTTGACTGACGTTCAAAACAACCAATGACAGACAAATGCTTTGGCATGACATCACGTAGCGGTTTAGTTCTATTTCAAAGTCTTCACGGCTACAACAAAGCTTCTTGTATGAATCCTCTCAGACACAGCCATTAAGTTTTGATTTGCATTGGCCTTCCTGATTCAAGACATTCTGTATTTTGATTTCTGGACTAGTTTGTTGTGAGTTTCCCAGCGAGTGAGTGTCAGTGACAGTCACCATCACGCACCAACTGTGGGGCTATTAAGGCCGCAGTATAGTTTAAAAGAAGTGACTGTTGGATTGTCAAACACCACCTGAAACCCCCTTTTTCAGTAATTGGGCAGTGGGCCGGATGTGTGAAAGTAAGGTAGGGTTTGAACTTCTCTCTCGAGCTCTCTTTTTTCATTCTTCACACATCTACTTCTGTCACTTCCTGTGTGTACAACCTAGTGCAACACCATGAATGCCTTCGATGAGACACGGTTGTACTATGTTTGTATTTATCACGTTGAGACTATAAAGACACGCAAAAGACACAGAATTCTTGGAGAGAGATCGGGGAGGCAGTGGGATGCAGCCCAAAGGAGGCTATGACAGCAGGTTTTTCACCTCACTATTGAGTTTATACAAGTTTCTTATGCAAGTTAATTTCTTTTGCCTTTAGATGCAGTCAGATGACATGACATATGACCTTGTTCGTTTGAAGCATACTGAGATCTTAAGTTACTACTCCTGGTAATGGCACTTTTCACTGCAGTTGCACTGGAAGATGTTTTTTTTCTCCATTTAACACTTCTCTACAAGTCAGATTACTGTTTGAAATGTCTAGCTACGTATAGAACATTCATTTCACATAGTTTGTTTTCCTTATTTGAATAGTCATGTAAATATAATAAATTACAGTTTTATGCTGGTTTTGCACTTTTTTTTTTACTCGATCCTTTGTTAAGAATGTAAATTTAGTGCATTTGCATGTATGATCACACATATGAATGTGGTGTATGTCTGTGACATCATCCATTTCCTAAAGGTACGTTTTGAAGAGTTTAGGTTTTTTGCCTGCCACCATCTTGGAACCACAAAATTTACATTTGGGCCAAAAGGAGCTGGGATGGACAAGCAGGAGCCACCATCACTGTGATAGGCTGAGACACAGGTCAATCAAGCAAGCACACCATTCCTCAGCAGACTGACAGCTTTGATATCTCCTTAATGATTAACAATGGTTTTCAAAATTGCCACTATGACTCCCACTAGAAAAATAATAGTTCATTTGCTCACCTGTAAATCTGTTTTTACTAATATTTTGTACAATCCTAAATGTGTAAATACAATCACAGTGCATGATTATTACTTAGAGTATACAATGCACTCCTGAATAATGTATTTGCTATATTCTTATGTATATAAGAATTAAATTCATTAAACTTTCATTAAGTTGTGTCTAATCACTGCCAAAATGTATTTTGGTAACTCTGACAAAACCAAAAAAAAAAAGACTTGGTGCCAGACTTAAAAATTAGTAAAAGCTCAATTCAATTAATTAGAGGACAATGTAATCCATTCTGGTAAGAATGTGTTAATGTTGGCCTAGATTTAGTTTCTAAGCAGCTTAGATAATTGCTTGCCATTTAAGTTTTCACTTTAAAAGAACACAAAAGCACAGTTCCTTTGCAGAAACTACTACAATTCAAAATTCTGTCTTCCTATTTATTTTAATTTAAAAACAGCAACAGGTCTGGGTTCTTGCACCAGGTTGAAAGTAGTCACACAGTTTATAGCTGTTTCAAAATGGAAAGCATAGGTTTGAAGGGGGCTTTCAGGGAAATCTCATTTCCTTTAAAATACAGTGGTGCTCTGGGAATTTTTAGATTCATCCGGGCACGGATCACAGAGTGCTTCATTACCTTTGAGCTGCGTGCTGTGCAGGCTTACCCAGGGATAAAGAAAAAGGCACTCCCTTAATCTGGCAATAATCCACCGTTTTACGGAGGGAAAGGAAGATGAGGGCTAAATTATAAAAACCAGATCATCACTGCACTTTAAAATAATACCAAAAGTTAGAAAAAGATGGGCTGCCTGGAGGAAATTTTGGTTTGTAGCTGAGGTTAGGGGCCATTAAGTGTCAGTAAGCCAATAGGGGCTCCGGTGTGATTCAGAGGTTGGTTATCCACAGTGGGCTGCATGTGCTTTCACTGTGTTCCCATAGCTTTATTTTTTTTTCTGTGGAGGAAGAGGGTGATCAACTTCTATATGGTGTTCCATTTAAAACTAAAGAATCTTAAACAGGCACAATTAGTAGTAATATCAAATGAATGAGTGTTGAATTTAACGCTGCAGTTATCTGTAACGATTGGTTTTGCTCACAACAAGCACCCTCCCACTAACTTTCTATGCTAATTAGCTTTTTTCTCATTCAAAGGATACTCGGGATATGTGATCAGGTCCGATTTCTACTTTAATACTGAAAATAATTAGAGCAATCAGCATGATGAAACTAAACGCATGTAGATTTGTCCCAAGGAAGCTGAAGGAACAATACAGACTCGGCAAAAAGAGTCATCTAAATGTGTAACGGCTTATAATTTAAACTTTTAAAGGATAAAACTGGAAATATGCCATACTTTTCTCATTGTCAGCAAACCACGTGAAAAGAATCCTACCAAAGTATTGTCTGTGGAGCCAAAGAATGATATAGCTTATTCCTCTGTGCCGTAGAGCTCCATTGTTGTCCAAAAACTATTGAAAACACATTAGTGAGCCACCACGTTGTGCTGGGTGACATCTTTATTCATTACCATGACCACAAGCACTGTAGTTTATTTTGAGTCAACCCCACATCATCCTGCTGCCATGAAAACTCACTGAAGCACCAAATGTGTATTAATCTGCTCCTGAAAATGGTCCCCAAAAAATTCATTATTTACTATTTAAGCCACAAACAGGTATGAAGTCGGAAAGTATTGAGAGACAGACTAATGCATTGTCAGTTTTGGTGTTTTTTATGGGATTTGTTGACAATTAGAAAAAAATGTACAATAACACAAGAATAATTACTGATTATTTGCCTCATCTAATTCTAATTAAGTTGTTATCTAAACATTTACTACATGCATTATTTAAATTATTATACAGTTTTTGCCTTACCATTCTTTCATAGCTATTGATTCTTCACCATATAACATTTGAAAAGTGCTAAAAAAAATAAAGCTAAGTTCGAAGATGATAGAAAAAGAGAAGGAAATCGTTGGTCCATTCTTGTGTGAATTGCAAACAAAAACTCGGTTGAACAGGAAAATCTGGATAACGTTTCTTTTCTAATGAAGGAAAATATTTCAGGTTAACATGTATGTGGCTCTGCTGACCAAAAACCCCCCATTGTCTGTGTCCTGTGTCGGCATGGCGCTTGGAGGAGGAGGTGTGTGTGTGAGTGTGAGTGTGTGTGTGTGTGTGTGTGGGGGGGTATAGGCCCCACACAGTGGACCTTTGTGAAACTCTGTCCATGCAGCCAGACTGAATGGACTCTTTTTACACTTGTGTAAACCTGGGGGCGTCTCCGGCGCTGAGGCCACGCCTCTCTGACCCCTGACCCTCACCCCTGACCTTTGCTGGATTTGGTCGGGAAGTACTTTTTGCTCGCCATGTGCTCATGGGCAAAGCCAAAAATCACAGAGTTAGGATCTTAGTTTAACCCCCAGCCTCTCAAATACATAACTGCAAATAAAGTGCACAGTTCAAGCAGTTGATAGTTCTAAAGTTTAACAAGATCTTTTTTTAGGAAGAATTAATAAATAACATTTCTATAAAATCTAAAGAAAGTTTAGATTAAAGACAGAGAAAGGGACGGCAACTGTGGGCGCAGTCTGATGTTAACTGCAAATACAAAACAAAATCTACTATTAGTGCTTCATCCAACCAAAGCCAGTTCAGTTCAAACTCTGACCCCTGAATGACCAAGCTCTTTGTGTTTACCAAGTAACAGGTTTGCCCACTTCCACACACACACACACACACGCTGCGTAACCTCACAGAATGGCCAAACCTGCTTCAGGTTAATGGGTGGAATGGCTATGTTGACCTAGGTGTTTTATTTACCAAGTGCCTGTTTACTTCTCCATTCCAAGCCTTCAGCTGCACCCTCAGAGGACAAACTACAGCGCTTAAGAGAATCCTCTGGATCAATACTGCTCTTGTCTTGAATGGTAAAAGAATGGCAGCCTAGCAAACTGGGTTTGTGTGGTCAGTTTCAGGTGAAGAGTACCTTGACCTAAGACTCTGCAATCATTTCCTCACAAAGCAATGACAGACCATTGCAACATGGGGAATTTTGGTTGTGTTAAAAGGATGCTTATTCCAAAGATGATAAGCTTGCTATAATGAAAACAATTAATTATCATCTGAAGATTCCTGGAAGAGTGCCCTTTTCACCTGAAAAAGCAATAAATAAATGTCGTGATACAAACTGAGGTTAGACCAATATATTTGTGTGCTGATGTACTGACTCTATGTATATTGGCCAAATGTCATATCTGTTATAAAGAAGATTTATTCCTCCTTGATACAGCTACAGAAAAAACTTCTCTATATGCTTTATTGTCAAACACTGAATTCATTTGCAAAAGATTAGAAAATATTCTTTATTTATAGTCTTTCATGGATTAGAGAGTGTCTCTACAACAGAATAATAGCTGAGCTGGGTCACACAGCCTTAAAGAGCATTTTAAGAGAGTTAGGGTTCCCTAGACAGCAGATTGAAGTGTTTCAGAGGGTCAAACACGACAAGATAAAGTTCAGGGAGAAAGACTGAATACCTGGATTTTTTTCAGCACAAAATATCATCAACAGCTTCAATAGGAAAAATATGACAATGGTCAAACTCTAATTCATGCATATTTTCAACATTATGATCCTCGTGCATGCCAGTGCATTCCACTTATATATATATATATATATACATATAGTGTGTTTTCAAACGAAGAAAGTTTGTTGCCTGAAAATGTAAATACATGTACTTCATTTGTGCGTGAAAAGTACCAGAATTTGTCAGGAAGGCATGACTGTATAGAGGTATTATATATTAAATATTAACCACTGCTAAAGCAGCACAGTATCCCTAGTAAGTATGTTCATACTGGACAATTCTGCAGCCCTCTATTTACAATGCCAATGTTCAGTGCCAATGCTACAAGTACTGTGTTCTTTTATAGGGAGGAAGAAAATAAGGGTGTAATTGTATTTAACAATAGCATCATAGTTAATAAGATCAATATATGTTTGTGTGTAAAATCTGAAACTGCAAAGTAACTGTAGTTATCAAGTAAATAGCGAAAAGTGCAATACTTCCCTGAATAGTAGTGGAGCAGAAGTATAAAGTGGCAGGAAATGGAAATACTCAGGACAATTACGAGTACCTTAAAGTTGTACTAAAGTACAGTACTTCAGTAAATGTATTTAGTTACATTCCACCATTGAGCATCTCACCAAGTGGTTTAGAGGTCCATTTACAGCAAAATGCACTTTTAACAATCCGTAACGTTTTTAGGCATTGAAGACATTTTTTTTGATGAGAGCAATAAATACATATTTTACATATAATATAAAAGTGAAAACATAAGTATGAATAACAAAAAGTTATATAGTACGCAGTGCAGTTCTTAGATCAGAACTAGATCAGACTTGTTTCTGTCTGGTGGTGCAACGACATAACATTTTTCTGGGCGATGTATCCTTCTCTTGGTATTCTACAAAGCAACTTGTATTCAAACACAAGGAAACAAAGTATTTCCTAAACAATTCAATCTGGGCACACCCTTAAGGCAGAATTTGCACAGACCCCATTAATCAGGGTGAAGTGGTCCTTCCATAATCGTAATTGCACTTAAATTTAAGTATAATTATTTTACCAGTATTAGCAGTATCACCGTGGATTTACCTAATTAGTTAATATGAATACCATTGAAAACACACCATAAACAGGCCACATGCCAACATCAATTTTTCCGCTGTGAACTTCCTGGGAGGAAGACCTGAACTGGTCTGATTCTGGAAACTGCTGTGCCCGCAGGGGACGATTCAGGGTCTTACATACTTCAACCAAGTGCTTGCAGAGGCTCACGTACAACTTAATTTTCAACAAGATATCACTACTCAAAATGTGCTCTACCAAACTGTACATACTGTATATATGTGTGTGACATGCCACATTGAGACAGCTATTTTTCAGGGGAAGACAACATTGACGTGATGATTCATCTCAGCTTTAAGCTTGTATTTTCACTCCTGCGTGTAGATTATTCAGAACAAAACAACGAAAAACAAAACAAAACAAAAGAACAGGCACATTAGAAGAGACAAGCCTGGAAGACGGTAGAGAAAACATCTTTTCTCTAGAAACTTCATGCACAGTACTTCTCTGGACCTTTGTATATGTGAGTACACAGCCCATTGTCTCTTTTTCACTATATTCTTTTTATTTGCTAAATGAACACTGAGACTAATTATATGAGGACAAAAAAGGACATCGGAGTTCATCTCAGCTATTGTTTGGTGATCAGTTGAATATAATCTCTCACATATGAATTTCTAATTAAATTCTCAGTCTTATAACAAAGCGTCAAGGCCTGAATCTATTCTGGTTTAGACAGGTTATACATAGGAAAAGGAGTCTGGCACAAACCTGCTCAGACAAACACAAAACCCCACATGGACTTTGGTGGGGTAATTTTCTCATTAATAATTAACATATTTGAACCCATTTACGCTCTTCACCAATGTGAGCTGATCTCCTTGGCTGACGAAATCACAACAGAGAAGTGGTGATGTGAGAGGAGAGAGCCCCGGTTACAGTCTGACAGGAGATCAATTCTCTCCCATGCCTCAGGTAGTCCTTACGCATTGTACAGTGAGAGTGGATGAGGCAGACATTGACCAAATAAATCAGAGGGATTTCACTGTACATCGAACAGAGTCTTTCTTCAGGGAATCCCTTTCCACAGCCATCACATTTGCTCAAGCATGTGGGAAGTATGTGGGCCTTTATAGATGTGGTCTACAAAGAAAATGGTTAAATATGCAAGACTATATGAGCTGAATCAGTGAGCAACAAGCAGTTTAGAGTAAACACTTATATATCTTTTTCTAATTTTTTGGGGGGGTATTTTCTTTTCTTTTGGGCAGTGGAAAACCTGCAATAACTGATTTTTCTTGGTCACTTGGGGGCAGCGGAAACAAGTTGTGAGCACAACATAGATATATCGTCAGCTTTTAAGTTGATGTGGTGAACTTGTGCTTGTTTACACATCCAGTCACAGAGCAATATTATCATTCATATCATTCATTAAGTCTTGTTTCTGGCCACTTGACTAATGTAAGTCCAATAACTATTCTCCTTTTAGCTCTGTTTTTGGTCTCTACCAACTCCTTAGGGAAATATTTGGCTCTTTAGCTGCTAAATGCTCTACTATGTTCACCAACGAATGGTGTCTATCAGCTGTTTGGTGCTGAGCAGGTAGTGTACAGTTGGTTTTTAGAGCTTTTCTGCTGAATATAGCTTTCTGCTACGTCTGTAAACTATGCTATGAGAGTGGTGAGAGTGAATCGGACAGCTAAATAATGAGCTGAAACTCGCTATAAAGCTCCGTGAAGGGACACTCTTGTGGGACTGCTACGACATGCAAGGTGAGAGTATATGATAAATGGAGATAACCGAAAGCATCAGTAGGCTGCTTTGCTGTGGCCTTGCTAAGTAGGTTAATGTTACTCATACTGTAAGAGGGCAATATGAGCCAGTGGAGGACCCTCGCCTTGCACATCATAACGGTCCTTCCAGGGTCTCTCAAAGCAGCTGCTGTGTGGGCTCTCCATGGTTTTCCTTTGCAGAGGATGGGCTCATCTGTAGCTTTTTGACAAGCAGTTTGGGACAGAGGGAAGAGCCAGAGTCAGGTGAATGTTGGCTGGATCTCTTTCTTAAGATTGTGGGCAAACTGTACAGACTGCATTTGCACCTGGCTGAGATGACTGTGTGAGCCGGGAGTGGTCTGGCCGATCTGTTTAATTCGAACTGCAATGCGTTTTGTGTGCGTTTACACCTACATTAACATATTTTTTTCCCTAATCAGAGAGATATCCAGATTGTAAGATAATACCGGATTCAAATGAGTTCTTACTGAGCACATACATTAGTCTTAGAGAATGAACACTTGTTTGTTGTTGTGGACATTGTGAGGGCTTCCCTTTAGCTCCAATCTCAAACCACAGTGTCAGTTTTGCATTGACTTCAGACATGTTATCAAATAATGTGAACAACTAAACAAAATGTACAACTTTTTCTCTTAATCGTTCAAAAGCAATGAACTCATATCAGTGTGTTCATATCGTTTATACCTGTTTGCACTTCCAAATCCAAATGCCACCTGTCATTTTCATTTGTCAGCATGATTTAAAAATATATGGTATCAACCACAGGTTGGCATCTCAAGATTCAAGATCTTTATTGTCAAGTGCACAACAATTACACAGAAGCAGTCGTTGGCAATCAAATTCTTAAATCTCAGGCTCCCTCCAACAATGCTCAAAAATATGTATAAAAAAATCACACAAGTAAAAGGAGAACCTGAGACATGAGATATAAAATAGTGCATACGTTCAAAATATAAGAATAAAGTAAAATATAACACAATACAATAAAATATAAAATACAATGTAAATAGAAATATAACCTATAATCAGGATCTAATCTATAATCTAGGGAGTATATAATAATATGCTGTATGTATACATATTCTTCCTTTGGGACTCAGCAGACTAACTGTTTCAGCAGCATGTGGTCCTAGTTTTTGTTCTCTAATGATGTAGAAAAAATGTGTAACACCACCAAATGTTTGTCATATCCACTGAAACTGCAGTAACCATACATTCAGGGTATTTGTTGAATACTTAGAGAGAGAACTAAAAGGGCATATTTAAAGACATACCATTACACACACACACACACACACACACAAACCTCAATTTCTTCAATTTCCTCACAGTGTCACTGTGTGAATTTGTTTGTCTACCTGTGTTCAATCGCCCTCGGTTTGATTCCCTCCATCCTTTCTTGAAGGGCTGCTTAATAGCCTCTTTCCTTTCAGAGGAGATTGCATGGACATCTTGGAAGGGCCAAAAAGCCTAGAGATAGACTAGTTTAGTACGAAGTCCGTGTACTTAAATTAATCTCACATCACCGTAATGAGTAAGGGAAGGACTCAATGGTGAAATGGTGGGTGAAGAAATAAATGTGGAAAGACAGGCAGTAAGGAGAAGAAAGGGATTGAGAGGAAAGAAAAAAAGATTAAAATGTAGATCCAATGATTGGTATAATGTTGTGTTAGACTCAATGTAATGCTTTATAAACAGTATACCATAAAGTCTGTTAATCCATTAAATCACCCAGCAATACTATGTACAGTAATACTCTCTGACACAGTATCCGGTCAGTGCAGTGGATACACAGTTAAACTGATCGAAGAAAAACAGCAAAGGAACTGAGCAAATTCAGAATCAGCTCAGTTATTATTTATGAAAGGAAAATGATGAATAACAAAACTAAAAGGGATGTTTAGATCAGTATATACCCCAGCCTCCTCCTCATCAGTTTACTGTGCTGCCCAGTGCTTCCTCTGTCTTTTCTTCCCACTCAAGTCTACTTTCACACAAGACCCTGTGGTGAAAGAGAAAGGAGGCTTTTCCTGCCTCTTGGACACTGTGCATAGAGAGATGACCCAGTTAACACAGACGCTGAAATCCACAGTTCCCTTTCAGGTTGAATTTTTGAAAAAACAAAACGTTTGATCATGTTGTGATTAGCGTTAGAAGGATATATTTGCTTGCTGGTGTTGTCCTTTAGTTATCTATCAAATATGGTGCAATCGGTGTGATCAGAGTCACTTTGATCAGCGGTAGCAGTAGCAGTAGTAGACGCATTACTAGTGGCACTATTAGGGGCAGAAGCGGTAGTAGAAGAAACAGCAGTACTACAAGTAGCAGTAATGATTGTAGTACTAGCAGTATTCATAGTAGTTCTACATATACAAAGTATTAGCAGCAGCAACAGTAGCAGTAGCAGCAATAGTAACCATATTTGTAGCAGGACTACCATTGTTAACAGTAGTAGTAGTAGTATTAGCAGTAATAGTAGCGGTAGTAGTAGTGGTAGTAGTAGTTGCAGTTGTAGGAGAATTACTAGGAGTAGAAGTGGGCATAAAGTGACAAATGAGCAGTGTAAGCCATTACAATTTGAAATTTTTACCAGGAGTTGGATAGGAGGATTGGAGGTTGATAGTTTTGTCTTCGTGTGCTCAGTTGAGAGACTGGTCTGAGATGTGTTAGCTCGGCTGGGTGAAGGTGGGAGGAAATGGCACCTTCCAGTAACTGTTTTATTTACATGTTGTGTCTTCTCTGCTGGCTACCTAGTTACTGCTGAGCCCACATTCAGGAATCACCTGGGTTTTGTTCAGAGTTGGAGGATGTGTGCCGCATGCAATTACCGGTCTGAGACTAAGCCAGTCGTTGACTCTCATTAAACACCTGTGAAAAGGAAACTGACTGCTTGTTCAACCACGATGTGCCATTTTCTATCTTTGCACATGCTCAGTAGATCTTTCTCACAGAGGCGATTTTGACAGTAAGAAAAGCGCAGGTGTAGATAATGAAATTATTGATAGCTGAATTTCATTTAGCTGCTTCAGTTTCAGGGTCCTGGTGTTGTGCATGCTGGCTCACTGTCACGCTGTCATTACCGGGACACTTGAATAGAACAGAGCCATCGTTAACGTTATTAGGAGCACCTGTGCTTTTCCCACTATGACAAGTCAAAATGTCTGTGGTGAAAGAGACCTATTGCTTATCCATGGTGGCCCAGGTGTTTTGAAGTTGCACAGCTTGAAATGACCTGTTGGGCATTTCAAAAAAGGAATTCAACTCAAATAAACTCATGTAGATCGATTTTCAAAGTAACATAATAAAATGTTATGAATTCAGTGATAATTACTTTGACTAGTATTCTGTTGAGATGAAATTTAACAATGGGGTATTTAGTTACAAACATATTCAAGTCCTTACAGCCTTTCTTTACTTCCATTTGTTAGCACTAGAAGCTACTACTCATATTGTTGTTGTGCTGTATATCAGTATAAAAGCAGAGTTTACATCATACTGAAAATTAAACAAAATAAGAACAAAAGCACACCAACAGCTTCATCTAGATATATTAATGGGTCTTGCAAAGCTCATATGGTGTTTTCAAACAAACATGCCTCAGATTGCTGGCTGTATATGGAAAGATATGTGTGTGTTGGTAAAATATCGAAACATACATTATACAGTGTATTCTAAACAGCTGTATGTATGTATGTATTTATGCTCAGTGTTTAGGTGTGCGTATGTCCACCTCCAACTCCTGTCCACCTCCTCCGGCCAAGGTATTATACTGCAAGGCCACATCTGCATTCATTCAGACAGAAGAAAAGAACCACCTCTGCTCCCCTCCTCACCCATTTCTCCACTGTTTTCCCCATCCTACAACACACATACACACAATATAGGAACCCAGCTGTCTGAAGTGGAGCAGAATTCCGAAACATCTCCTTTTTCCTGCTGTTTTTCCAGCTCTGATGGCCACTAACATGTAACATTCTCCTTGTATCATATTAAACTTAAACGTTGACAAAGTGAGTACACTTTTTTTAGCATTTGCTAAATGCAAGACATATAAAAAATCTAACTCTGATTCCCATTGTGCTGAGTGGGGGCAGTCAAGCTCTTGTGTCCATAGTGCTTAACCACTGGACCGATGGCAAACGACACAGTAATCACCTTACAGTGTTCCTGGTGTTCCTGGGAAAAAGAAGGCTTGCTCGCCACAGGGAAGCTCCTCACAGCTAATCCTTCAGCACATCTCTCTCTTTCTTTCTCCCGCTTCTCTCTTCCATCTTGTTTCCAATATCTGTGCAGGAATCATTTAGGATAACCTTGATTCGTTTATCCTCTAACCCAATTTAATGTGAAACCACTCCTTCAAACTCCCATTACCCTTCCCTTATATCTTATTTAAGGTGCGATGGCAGCCTTTAGATGCTTTTAAAGTCTCAAAACCGAGCTGAATTTCATGTTAAATGCATCCGGTTCATCACAACTTGGGTCTTATTTTCATTCTCTCGTCTTCACTCCTGTTGTCAATAACAACGTTGTATGAGTCTGAGCAGGAAACACAAGAAGTCAAACGATCAGACAGGTTGCAAACACACCCCCAGGTTAGCCAAACTTATTTGAAAGAGAACTGTATACAAGCTGTCTGATCGTCTTTACCGTTTCTTGCCTCGTCAGACTTCCTTGAAGCAATGTCGCCGTATTCTCAGATCCGAGCAATTACTTTGCTGAGTACGATGTTATTATAACTTAGCTTCATCAGACATGTTTCTGTCTTTATCTTTCCTCTAACGTTATTCCACTTTATCAATACTTTGACTTTACTTTGTTATTCTTATTGGAGTTTTTGGACTACTATTTTATGCATAATATTATTATAATGCTTTCTATACCAGTGAGCTCTCTACATACATCATCAGATGTGAAACGTCCTTTACAGTCAACGGCTTTAATCTGTGACAACTGGCGTTTGATGCCATTGAAATTGAAGAAAAAAAATGTGTGTTCTGTTAGTCTCTCCTGAAAGGAAGAGAACATCATTTACACAGAGTCATGCAGTTCATGAAAGTTTTACATTTGCTACGCTTCCTGCCTTGTGTTTCTCTGTCTCTCTGGCACACAGGAAGTGATTTGAATATCAAGAGAGACCTGAGAACAAAAAGTATTCATAAAAATGACAACATAACCTACACAGTGAAACTGTATCACACCAGAACAAACTGTCCATGATAAAACCAGTTACAAACATTACATGTAGCAAATACTGGAAGGTTTCTTCCATGAGTCCTTTTTGTGTCCATATATATATATATATGTATATTTATATATATGTACATGCAGTATTTAAAATACTGGCCTGTATGGGAGACTTTTATTTATTCACTTTTCATTTATGTCTTTTTAATATGATCAAATATCGACATAGGAATTGTGTTCAAATGGATATACTGTGATTTCAGTTGCTTCAGTGTATCACATTGTATGTACAGATGGGTGACAAAACCACTGTGAAGTGTCGCAGTGTCTTAGTATGGAGTCAGGCCACCACAAGCCTCCAGCTTCAGCTTCAGTGCTCCTTGCCAAGTTTGTGGAACTCTATTGGAGGGATGAACACCACTCCTCCACAAGATATTCCTCACCTATATAAGTACAACCTTTAGTTAATCAAGTAACATCACTGCGATCAGGATCTCTTTTGCAAGAGAGACCTGATTACAGCAGATAGAAAGAAAAACAAACAAAGCCAGACTAAAGGACATAGGACAGTCACAGACATCACTAAATAGATTTGAAGATACAAGTCTATATTATATAATTTGGTCTTATGGTGATGGTGGTGGAATGCATTGTTTTACACTTTGGTCCAAAATCTTTCGTAGGTGTTCAATTGGGTTGAGATCTGGTGACTGTGAAGGCCGTAGCATTTTATTCACATCATTTTCATACTCGCCAAACCATTCAGTGAGTCCTGGTGCACAGAAGCATCTGCATTTGCTATGTTTCTCCACTCTCAAATTGCAGATGCATTGATCAACAATGTCTCTGAAGAACGTCAGTAACTGCAAGATGTCTCGATGTCAAGTGGAAGAGCTTTGAAAACCCCTGATAGCCAATGTTGAAGCCAGACAAACTGCATCAGTCAGAGGTTGAACCTAATCAACAGAGATATGATGGACAAAGACAAATGCTCCTAAAAGGCATGCAACCTACTATTACCCATCTTTGTAGCAGTGTCTGCAATGATGAGTTACTAACTTAAAGTCATTTTCACAAAATAACACATTCATTACTATTACTATTCATCATTTGCTATTTAGCACACATCTGGAAAAAGGAAGGGAACAATGCGCATTAGGATGAATGGCAACAACCATGGCCTGAGTGGTGAGGCAAATGTGGAAGTGCCTCAGGCTGTGATCACACAGGCCAGAGGTGCCACAAAAACTCTGGGTTCCCTGAAAACAGCTCAACAACAGCTCTGACACAATACATTTCGATAATCCCTGGACCCAGGCCCAGCTGTGTCCTCCTGAGCATACCAGGTCAGGGCCTGGAGCCCCTGGGGTTGTCTGGCCCCACTGTGATGTCATTACGGTGCCTTTAGCCAAAAAGTTGACCCTATCTTAACTTCTATGCAGGGCTAAAAGATAGCCAGGAAAGTACATTACTAGAGAGGACCATTGCCAGATATTCTGTACCAGCAAAAAAATGGTTTTACAGCCAATGTGTCTCTGCGTAACACCCTCTACAGCTGTATCTCTGCTGGGTTCTAGATATCCTCTGTGGCTCTAGTCCACACTTCTCTCACCAAAGCACATTAAAAGAAAGTGTTGGTTCACCCAAATTCACCCAAAGTTCCTCACTTCCCTCTAGTGCGACATAGCCATGCAGATAGTTTGGGTTTTTATTTGTTCAAGTTTTTGAGGTATACTGTATATGTCTGAGATTTCAGCCTCAATGGAGGTAAATGGAATTTAGTTTGTGCTGCTCAAAGTATCAAAAAAATGACATTTGAAAAATACAACCACAACATGTCTCTCCAAAAACACTTGGCACACCTGCATGGCTGGATGCCACAAGGGGTGAGTGAGATTTCGGTGAACTGACCCTTTGTCAGCTCCACCCAGATTTCCTACCCTAACTTTACCCTTTGCCTAAGTTTAGATTGTCCCTGTCTAGTAACTGACAAAGATGGCAGCGAGCCATAAACCTTCACCTTGGCTTTACATGTCTGTCCAGATACCTGAAATGGATGATATCACACACGCTATGCTCATGTCTATGGATAACGCTGACGTAGTGGTATAAAATAAATATGAAAATAGCAGCGGCAGTATAACATATCCAGGCTACCTTGTCACTTTGTTACTGTCCTTGTTGCCTATGCTCACTTGCCTGCCTATATGCTCTACCTCAAGTCTACATTTCACACAAGAGCTGGCCAAGAAATGAGAATCCATCTGAAGGTAAAAACAGCACTTGACCCCCCATTCAAAGAGCTGACATGCCCATACAGAGTGGAATGAGATGAGGTTGGAGGAAGATAGAGGTCAGAGGAACTGCTGCACAATTAACCAGCTGCATTTATGCCTAAGTCTTCCCATACCGTAAACATAGTGGTCATCATAAAACTGTGATACAAATAATTTTATATCGGCCATTTGTAATAGTTTTGGAAAGCACTAACAAGTGTTGTCTTGCAGATAGGGTCTCACATCAGAAAGCGCTTATATGGGTCATTCTGGAAAGCAATGACAAGTGCTTTGTCATTTAGTTTGGACAACGTGTTTGGCAGGTCTCATGGGGAAAAGCGTGTGCATGAATTCGTGCTCTCGAATCAGCAAATGGAGCAGGAATGACTAAACTTGTGCTCTCAAATTAAGAATTTGTGCTCTCGAATGAAGAATTTGTTCGCACGGAACAAACAGAACATATTGTTGAACAGTATTATTAATATTTTGACATATTTTGACAGAAAACCTTAACTCAAGGTCCACTTGCTAGCTTTTTCTGGAGATTTTGACCACATCTAGATGGTCTTCCTCAGCAGATGAAGTGGCTCAACACACTGTTGTTTGATATGCAAAATCTGAAGTGTGTCCATGATTGAAACTTTATCGAAGCCAAGAGGGTCAGAGACTTAAATGAGACTGTCAATAGCCTGACAACTTTCACAGTTTATTATTGATATTATTGCTGAAACAACGTCCAATGTAGCATCTCAAATGAATAAAAACAATTGTAATTGGGGGATCTATATATTAATATGATACAATAATTCATTATTTGTAGGCACCACAATACCAGAAGACAGCTACCACCCTGTCACCAACACTCTGGGTGCTTGTCCCTTACTGACTGGAGTTGGAGCAACAACCAGGAACTTTAGTTCCTACTTTAACAGTAGCTTCACACATAATAGTAATTATGGTTATTGTGGTAATTGACCACAATTACTATTTTATTCATTTTGTATCCAAACCTCCATTGATGGTCAACTGCCTGCAGTGCAATTCAAAGATTATGTGGTTCATAAAAGTAAACAAAAAAAATCAAACATCTTGATCTTTTTATCTTGATACTACACCAACGAGTCATCTCTGGAAACCCGCCATCCTGAGAAAATAAGAAAAGATAAATAAATCAGCCAACACCTTGTCAAGTCAGACGGTGGTGTTGAGACGGAGAGAGGGCAATAATTGCAGTCGTTTCATGTGTGTACCTGTTGTGTCAACCCCCTCCATCGCCCTTCATCCTCTGTCTGTCTGTTCTGTGGCCAGAGGACGAGAGTGGGCAACAATACTGCCAGCTGCGGCCACAAGCTGTGAGCAAAAGCCATTCATTTAAGAGGAGTTTTTGTTCAGCTTAAGAAGTGAAGTGGGAAGTTATTTCTTTGAAGAATCCCCCTTCTGAAGATTTGCTGATCAAAAACCGAAGGTTCTGTAATTTGCTGGAACTCCTGGTGCATTTCTTTGAAAGGTCCAATGCAATAAGAGAATGCCAAAACAGGAAAGAAAATGGGCAGTCAGTGTTTCTGTTAAAACGTATGTGAATACACTAAATATTTACATATGTGAATTTTCCATGATCTGGACAATACATTTCCTAACAACTAACTACTTAAATTATTTTTCAAATGTTCATGTAAATAAAAGTTTATTATGGTAATCTGTCAGTTATGGTTAGTGGTCAGTCTTGTTGCTGTGTGATGAAAGTTTGTACATTTACTTTTCAAAACACTGATAAGGAGTCCATTTCGAAATACAGTATAAGAAGCTACCGTCTGTACAGTGTCTTTATTATTACAGTATGTTGGGTCAGTGCCTACACTCTGTACCAAAGTGCAAAAACGCAAAAGCAATGGTTGCTCATAACTAAGTGAGTTCAACCAATGAAGAAAAGGAAAAAAGAAAGAAAAACATTCCACTCTACGCTACTGTATTAATTACCACTTTCATTTAGCTCATACCTTGGGATTGATATATCAGTGTTTGACACTAAGTAAAAATGTATCAATACCTAGTGAAATACAGCAGAACGCAGCTCTGCAATTTAAAAATATTTTGAAGCATTGATGTCAATTATTATTGACCCGTTTTATTTACACACATCAAACATATAACAATAATATGTGGTGTAACACAAAGCTGAAAAGTCATGATCTTTTTCAAAAGTTACAGAGGATTCACCAAATGTCTGAACTTAAAACTACCAACACAGTCCATGTTTTGTTTTAGCTGATGGGCCTTTTGTTTGCATTTTGGTGAATCTGCACCATAACAAGTCTTGTATTAGTTGATAGCAGTTCCTGTTTTCCCTGTAACCATGGATATGCAGACAACAATCACCTGGATTACTTTTAACACTGAAGAAAAAAAATGCAAAATGTGATGATTATGATTATGACTAGGTCTGAGGTTATTTTTCATGGCTTCAAAGCACATTTATTTAAGTTTATCCTCAATGGATCATCGGAAAGGATGAGTTCCTCTGATTCCAACAGTAAGTTCATGATGTCTCTGTGGTCCGATTTGACTTTGAGAAGAAGTATTCGGTTACATCCCCACTACAGACATAAGTTAAGGTACTGTACTGACAATGAAATAAAATTTAAAAATAAGGGAAAAAAGACAAATCATCATATTGAAAAAAAAAAAAAATTCTTCATACAGTGAATAGTCTCTTCGCCTTTTCATTTTTAGCATTTTGAAATAACTTAAAATAATAATGCATCATAATCTATTTTCAATGCCATGAGTATTTTGTGTCATGTGTGTCTATAAAGCTATAAACTACAAATCTGCTTACAAAGGAACATAACATCCTATCGTACCGTTTCACTAGTATATCTAGAAAACAGTGCTCTATGTCCATCCAAAACATTATGGTACATGCAGAGAAAAAAAAGAAAAGAAAAAAGATGTAGATGACTCTTTGCAACTACAGGACAGTTTGGACAAAAGGGGAAAAATAGAGGGAAAGAGATTGTGTGAGGAAAAAGTTTTTGGCATGGCCGCCACAGCAGGAAGTATGAGTGTGTGTATATGTGTGTGCTGTGTGTGCGCTATGATGTAACACTGATGTGATTTAAAGGTTGGGAAGCAGAGATGAAGCAGAGTGTTCTGGATAGGAATGCATGGCTGGCTGGCTCTTTGCTGAGGCAAAAACAAAAAGGGACAAGACAGGAGCAGCCTGGAAATGAGAAGGCTGAAACGTGGCTCTGCATGAAAAAACAAATATTCCTTAACAATCTGAAAGAAAAAAAAAAGAAAAAAAAACACAGAGAGAAAAGAGAGAGAGAATCGGCTGTGCAAACATCTGCTTTTGTGTACTTCAAAACAAACTGCAGCTCCATCTCAGGTATATTCAGCCTCTAATCTTCTCAACAAGGCTGACCTTGATTAGAAGCGTGCCTTCAGCTTCACTGAATACATTTGACTGTTTACACCAGTTTACAGGCTTTTACTTTAGAAAATTATTCCACTGTTTGGCACAAAATATTACAAACACCGTATTGTAGAAATCCCATCCTAACAGACGGAACAGCAGCGCTCCATATAGGGAAGGATTTACTGTTTATTCTGCATTGACAGAAAGAAACAGGAATAAAACAGTTTTGAAAAAGGTTCAACATTTCTTATCTTTAAAAAAAATTACAGAATGACCCACAGGAATGTACACTGTTCATGCCTTTTAGACACATTTTGGTCGTTACATGTGAACATGACATGAAATGACATTTCAGCCTGTGTTCTCTCACGTGAAGCAGATATTTCTATTCGAAAAATGTTGCAACTTTTGAAACATGAACAAATATTCACATGCAAACTGCTTCACCTTAAAGTATTAACTAACACAAGTGATGTTTGAGAACCAAATGAAAAAACGTGTTCAAAAAGCACATGTGGGTTTTCATGTGATTTATGTGAGGGGTTACTTTAAAAATACCTCAGCCTTATGCAGGTAGTGCCTACCAACACTGTATGGCGCATGGATTTGTAAGGAAATGTGGGCTCAATTTGAAGAATTTAATCATTTAAGAAGCGACAGAAAATGTGTGTCACAAAATCACAAAAGTCTGAAAACTCTCTCTATTGCTTGCAGTAATTTGTTCTGCCAGCTTGGGAAATGCATCGGAATTGAGCTGTCCACAATGCATTCAGGACAAGATGCACTACTGATATCTACTGTTGACTCAGTCCCTCTCAGGAAGTTCCTCAAGTCATCACACAAATGTTGGTTCTTAGGGAAGTCAGTGAGGAAATGTTGAAACTACTGAAACGGGGAACTAAGTTGTCATGAGACAGACGATATTTTTTGCAAACCACTTTGCCATCCAGCTTCTCACACATTAATCATGGAAGACAGTTAAGTCTTATTGCACTAAATTATAGATATA
The DNA here is from genome assembly GCA_003416845.1 of Oplegnathus fasciatus. Classification (NCBI taxonomy): domain Eukaryota; kingdom Metazoa; phylum Chordata; class Actinopteri; order Centrarchiformes; family Oplegnathidae; genus Oplegnathus; species Oplegnathus fasciatus. The sequence continues at coordinate 440,447 of NTHP01000036.1, forward strand.
GATGATAATATGGTGTTTTAAGATGTCTGACTTCTTGTGTGCGTTGCCCCGTTGGACATTGTAGCAACATGATCATGTTACCAGATCCCAGCAATTAACTCAGGTGAGTATAGTGTTATTACTACTGATAGAAAGGATGGCCAAATGATCCAATCCATGAAAATAAGACCCAAATTGCAATTAACCGGAATTATCCTTTAAAATACCAGAATATAATCTGATACAATGAATATATTGTACATGTAAAGACTCGAAGATCTTATATAACTACACTATAAACTACACGTTTTAACATGCTCAGGATGCAGTTCCACTAAATGGCTGCAAGATGTTGTCTCCAAAATACTCCATGAGAGATACAGATGGGCGTGTTAGGCATTTTTCAGCCTATCACCGTTAGCTGTACTTGATTCCACTTTCTCCTACCGCCTCAACTCCATCCAGGCTCCATCCACTTTTGCACTTTTCTGGCTCCAAACAAGAATGTCCATTCATAAGCTGATGGGTGTGCCCATGTTTTTAAACAGACTGCAATCATGGTTTATACAACTTTATTAATCTGACTGTGAATTAATGCTTAGAAGATGCTGCACATGGCACCTTTGCTAATGACAAAAAGGTAGTCAAAAAGCAACATAAATGGCACAACCACTTAACTCATTACCACACATTGACTAATGTCCCCTAAACAAGAGATAGGTGAGGTGTGTACCAAACAGCTTGTGTGTGTGACTGCAGAAGTAAATGTGTGTTCAAACAGGTAATAGCCATGAGCCTGGGGTCTTTGCCTTTAGCTATCTGTGTGTAGGATCAATCCCAGGCCATACAGGACCACACTGGACCATTGTTATAGTATGGGGGAGGGATGGCTCCTCTGAAAAGGACCCTAATCTGGTGTGTGCAAAGTTGGGGTTAGTGGTGGTGGAGTGAAATGAAGCCTGCAGCAGAGGGGAAAAGGAACGACACGAAGCTTTGAGGATGTCTAAATATCTGTTTGAACATCATTTGGACACTGAGTCCGATCTTTTACATTTAGTATATGACTTCTAGGTTCCTTTGAACAACATGAATGTTTCAATGAAAATCGGCCTACTCTCAGAACACTGGTGTGTTGTACTCAGTGTCATTGTTTGTTCCAGTGTTGGGGGAAGTTTTCAAATTCTTTACTTGAGTGAAAATAGCAATAACACAGCGTAAAAATACTTCTTCAAGTCTTGCATTCAAAAAGTTAGTAAATGTACAAAAGTTTTAGCAGTAAAACATACTTAAATATCAAGAGTGAAAGTATGTTGGTGCCGTGGAATTATTCCTTTCAGAATGCTAAATTATTGATGAATCTCTACACAAACAGATTAATGTGTATGGCGCAGCGCGATCACACCCGCACGACCTCCTTGAAGCTTGAATGGCAGCTTCTTTTAACTGAACAACAGGCAGACAGTTTGGCCAGAGGCTCGTTATTTCAAACATCAGAGTCCTAAATCTTACTGTAAAGGCTCATGCACACCTTCGGTTTCTTGTAGACAGGGGCGTAGGAGGAAATGTCCATAGGCAAGAGAAGTGAGAACTCCTGCACACTGTCCTTTTACTTGCAATGTATTAAAGATACAACGTTTCGGTCCTGAAACCTGTTTTATATTGTGTGTTTATTTCTTCTATAACTCAGTGTGAGAAATCACTTAAAGTGCTTACATGTAAATAAATATAAAACTGCATTCTGACGTGTGCGGTTTGCAAAGAGTATGTATAACCTTAACCTGTGGTTAGTCATGTTCCTAATTTAGAACATTTTAACCAACATATAATTGCTTTCCCTCCATAGAACATGTGGACTGCTCTGTTAAATTGAGTTAGCCTGCCATCTTTTGGACAAATCAGAGAATTACTTAAGATCAATAAAGACTTTCAGGAGGTCTTTGGTAAGCTCTCATTAAACACAAACATCAGTTCCACAGACTTCAGTGCATCACAGTGAGGGATCCATGTGGTCGTGGTTGTTGTTAATTTAGTACTGAATTGTGTGCAATGTATATGGACATTCTAGTACAACCTCTGAAGTTACATAAACCATCAGGAAATACAATTATAAAGAATTTAATATCATTGGTATTTTAAATAATGAAATAGAGTATCATATCAATCGTTTTGCGTATATAAAAACACGTGAGTCCTGTGGGTTAGCTGTAATTCAGTGTTGGCCCTTAATGTATGTCAGGTTCAGTCTGTCTCTAGATTGGAAACACACTGCTCTCTAGTGGTCAATATGCAGAACTGCATGATACATGGATAAACATCACTAAATAGCCTTTGGGATTGGGTGGGTGTCAGTAAGTTAATCATGAACTCGGTGAAAATTAGTCTATAAATGGCAGCTTCCACTTTTTTTTGCTGTTTTTCTCTCCACGTGACAGAGAAGAAGAATGACGACGTGACAGTACAGTTTAATAGTAACCACAGAGTAATAACTACTAATTGAATACTTGAATTATGCTTCTCCTCTTACATACCTGTGCAGAAGAAGTCTTGGTGTTTGGTATTTATCTTCCACCCAAGCACGAGGCATGGGTGAAAAAAAGCATTCAAACATGCTTCTCCCAGTGTATTGAGTGACTGAATAACTAAAACACGGAATAACTCTGAATTTAAATATTTTTAACACAAATGTCATTGTTTTGGATCCCTGGATCTTATTGTATTACGTTGTACTAATTTTGTGCAATACTTCATAGTGATGTGTATATGGTGCTCTCTTTGCCAGATCTGAATCAACAACATCAGCATACTGTAGCACATTATTAAAGAATTATTAGATACCTACAACTTAACAATAACATTGCTTAGATCTGCTGTGAGCTTACAGATATTTTATTTTTCTGCAGATTTGAGCAGCATTTATTCTTCTAATCTATTTATAGATATGTGACCTGTGTATTTGTTCTCAAATATCAACTTCACAAACTCAGCATACAGTATTTAGTATTAGTAATGTTTTCTCAATTGGAAAATTGTTTTACCACAAGTATGAAGTATTTAAGGCTATGCTGATTATTTCTCGCTTTTTAAAGGACTCCCTATTCATATATATTCAGCTGTTTTAAAACAAATACAGAGAATGTTCATGAAATCTTACAATTTTTTTTTTTTTT
>NTHP01000036.1:443637-463626 GCA_003416845.1 Oplegnathus fasciatus
TTTTTACAAATGTCTGATGTATAATTCTTTATCGCACAGGTTGTTTTTCATGTTTTCTTCTGTTTTCTGATATATATAAAGGTTACATGGAACATATAGACAGATTTCTTTTTTTTTATTATTCTGACATTGAAAATGGTATTTTAACTGCAAATAATGCTTGTAACTTGTAACTGAAGAAAAAAGCTTTACAATGCCTTGTTTTTTTTTCTTTATCTTTATTGAACACAAGAATTTCTGGCAGAATGCAAAGTCAAAATGTGTTTTCCTTCTTTTCTCAGTTAGTATTAAGTATTTACACCTGTGACATTGGACAGGCAGACAGAGGAGTGGTAGCCTACTAATGTCTGACCTACAGTATGAGAGTTGTTGTTTACAGAGAGAAGAGCTGAAGAACAAGGAGCTCTGGATCAATGACAGTGACCAGCTGTTGGCAGTGGAGGCTCAAGTCTCCTGTCTGACTGAATGTGAAGCAGCTGGGTGTTTCACGGTTGTGTGTTGGTGATTCTTACTGGGAGACAGAGAGCCTTGGCGCGATGTTTTTCTCCTTTTCAAACCCTGAAAAAAATAATGTTGCTTTGTCTCCTCCTCACAAATGCTAAGCAAGATGAAAAAATCTGTCTTTTATTCTGACTGAATCAAGTGGTGGACTCAAAGAGAAAAATGCAAGGCTGCCTCTGTGTCAGTCTTGCATTTTTGAGGTATCTGAACAAGGGGGACTTGCTCACCGTATGTCCTCCACCAATGAATTTCAGGAGCCGTGACATGGGTAGAAAAAGGTTTCATGTAAACTTGCACAAAAATTGGTCCTACATTTGCATTTCCATAACATTTTCAAGCTTGTTTGTGGACAAAACAAAAAACTCACTGTTCTTTTTGTATATTTTCACACTGTATTTCAGCAGAAACAGTAAAACTTGCTTATGACACCTCTTTGTGAAGCAAAAACATTTTTCTTTTGAAGCGGAAATAGGACGTTTGGGAGACAGGACAAGTTACACAACACTTGCAAAAAGATCAACACAATACATGAAGCTTTCATTATTTTTTCCATTTCAAAAACTGATGATAATAATATCCATTTTTAATATACCTTACATGCTTGCTTCTGACAAATCCAACAATTTCAGATATTTTAGAGAATATGGGACCTGAGCAAAGTGTCATTATGTCTTGTACTTATGGTTTGCTGGATGTCATTCTGTTGTGTTGTGTTGCCAGTTATCTAGGATGAGGTATCAGTATGTCCAAATGTTCTCTTTTATGGGTAATTCCGGTTTAGAGCTTAAGTCTCATTTTTTTGATGATTTTAGTGATGTTGCCACTTTCTCAGCAATTAGTGAGTACAATGTTCATCATAACAAAAGAAATGATGGCAAAACCTTCCAAAATAAGATAAACCAGAATTATCCTTTAATAAGGACAGTGTAAATGACCCATCATATATACCAGAACATCATTGGCTCAACCAATCTGAATATACGACACAATTTGAACAAAGCACTGCTTACACCTGTGAAATGTAGTAAATGAAAAAGCAAATTGGCAGGAAGATGGAGATGTGAAACCTTTAATGGACAGACACTGAAAGGAATGGAATGCATGCCACCATTTTCTTATTCAAAGGCACTGTGTCTTTCCAGTTTGCTGCTGTCAGACTTCTATACGTGGGGAATTCTGTCGCATACTATCAGCTACATCTTTTCACAATCAAACTATTTGCTCAACTCTATGACAAAGGACACAATGGATTCACACATTCACAGTGTACTAGCTTGCAGTCTAAAGTAGGAGGAACACTGTACAAAAAAAAAGATGGTCAGACTCTTTTTTTATAACCTTCTAAATCCACAGCAGGGTACTATGGCTTGAGAAAGAACATTTTGAAATTCTTTCTATGCATAAGACACCTTTAAACACCACAGACCAATTTCCTTCCCGGTTAGTTAAAAGAGGCCAAATTTCTTCTTCATTCAGCTTTGTTGAAAAAAAAAAAAAAAGACCACTGAAAGGCTTTGCTTAACGGCTTGAGAATGTGCATTCATTTGCAGACACAGACCCAGTATTAGTCTCTCAATTTAAGCCAAATTTAGTTACATTATGCTACTCAGCACAGTTTTCCATAGGAATCCTTAGGATCTGACGGCTTCGGCTTTCTCATTAGTTTGAGGGGGCTAGACTGTTTTGGGTTTAACTCATTGGTTATCTTGCCAAATATGTGATGAGGATTGGTAACACAGTCACCTCTGTTTAGGTATTTCTGTCCACTGTGCATGTTAAAATGTTAGCATGTAGTGTGCTAAATAACCATAGCCAATTGACATTATCCAAATTCATCATTAATGACGTCCATTATAAACCAAGAGTACAAAAATGTTAAAAAAACTGTGCTTGGAGCAGGTTTGTAGAGCTGGTGGTCTGAGCGGGTCTGTAACTGGTCAGAGATAGTCTGATGCTGGTGAAAGTGGTACATGAGATCACAGATGTTGGTAGACGACATCAAATTACTACGATGATCAGAGCGGGGCCAGCATTCTCCAATGACAGAAACAGTTAACTCGTTATAAGCTGGTTACGTAACAAACTGATGATGATCAGTTTTTGCTGGTTAGCCAGTTTAACCCGACTTTGAAACTAGAGTAGCAACCATGGAGAGAATATTTTTCACTAAATGTTAATTATTTTGGTTGAGTTACATTTTTATTCTATTGTGTTTCTGACAACCCCTTAAAAAGCCTAAAGGGTTTAGACTGGTGATGGCTGCATCAAAATCAGCTAACCATCCAGGCTTAGACTAGCCCAACCAAACATAGCAAGGATGCTAATCAGTAGCCACATGCAAAACCAAATGCAGTTTCCTGCCTGCTTTCATGGTTGTGGCAGCTTGGGTTTGTTTCACCAGTAGAGAATGATTACATTTATTTACATGAAATTAAATACAGTACAGCTCAAGCTGCCTAGGATGCTGTGTTCAGTTATGTTTAGTATAATGCTGGCTGTCTGTGGGTATTGAACATCCACAATGAACATATATATATATATATATATATATATATATATGATCGTGTAATCAGTTCTCTCAGATACTTTGAAGTGGTACTACTGAAGTCAAACTCATCCAAACTCCAAACAAAAGCTGAACTATACAATGTGTGGATTCTCTTTGTGGCTTTGTATTATTTGTTCAACTTAAGAAATCTGAATTTCTTGTTTTAGAATGCCTTTAATATCTGGCCAGGCATAACAGATAAAGACAAAATATCTAGGCCAACTGTGGCTCTTAATCATTTCCAGGCATTTTCCAGAAAATTTCCAGTAAGTGGACCTTGTACTAAGAATACAGTGATACAGTGAATTGAGAATAAAGTGATAAACTGTACAATACATGTCACATCACTGCAGGCACAAACTGATTAAAGATTTAATAGCAAGATGGTGGAAGCAGTGGTGACACAAACTCACACTGTCAGTTGTGGTGAAAGAGGGAAAACGATGGCTGAGGGAATCAGATGTTTGGTCACTGAGAGATGTAGAAATCTCAGCAAGCTGAGCCCTCAGACCAATCAGTTAAAAGCAGTGAACAATAGTGTTTAGTACAGAGAAGGCAACAATGGCTATGAACCAGAGAAGAAGGTAGAGATGGTAAACCCCAAGGAAACAAACTGAATGTGATATTCGAGACCAATTGCAGGCAGTGGAAGCTGGTGTGTCAAGAATTCAACAAGTTTGGCCGACACGTCTGCAAGGGCTTGTTTTCATTCAACAAACTGTCTACTTCTCAGTCCAAACATTCTGACTAAAATTGTTTTGACAGAACATATGTAGCCTCTTGAGTCACTGTTAAGCCCAAACCTGTCAGGTAAAGAACTGGTCCGAAATGCTTAAAGGAGACGTCTAGAAAAAGTGAGGTGTATGTGTGTGAGAGTAGGCGAAAAAGGTGTGTTCTCACATTGATCTAAAGAAAACCAAATGACAATATTAATAACACACACATAAGCTGTGTCCCATTCCAGGCGCTACCTGCTTCGAAGAACGTGGTTTTCAAGGGGTGGCACTGAAGGCTAGAGGGCTCCTCGAGATGAGACAGAGGATTCACCTTAGCATCACTTCTTCCCATCCGGAGCTTCAGAGAGACCAAAACTAATGGGTTCTGGCGTGTCATTTCAAGACACAATGGATAACTGGCAAACTGCTTACCATGTTACTGGTAAATCTATCCATATAACTTAATTCACTTTCACTACATGGCTACTTCCAAGAAGAAATCGTGGACTTTAAACCTGACGTCCATTATTTACATCGTGTAGCATCCATTTTCATTGGTCCAGTTCATATAATATGTTAACCAAGGACCACATGAATACACTTGGTTGGTCACATGATCATTTTCTGACTTGATGTGGACTGAAAGCAGTATGAACAATTGACTGGTGGATTTTAGGATACTTAAGACACAAAGGACACACCAGTGGATTCAGTATTTCTTTTTTGGAATGGGATGCCCAAGTTGACCTGTCATGATGTATTCAGTCTTGAAAATTGGACTTTAAGGGATGTGGCCCCAGAAAAGGAACACAGTTATAATCTTCAGTACGACCATTTCCTTACCCTAAACGCAACCCAACCATGTCTCCTAAAAATGATGTTCATATTTGCAACAGAAAACATGTTTTGAAAGAAACTTAATGCCATCCAGATTTTTATATTTGATGTTTGTTTTCCTGCAACATCCTCTCGTGGCAACTAAAGCATGACTGACGTTTTATGGTTATGCTTATACAGCTCAAAGCACTTGGTTAAGGGTTGGCAAAGATCATCATCTTGGTAAAAATGTTGAAAGAGTCAACGGTGACGTGAGACCAGACTGGTTTGCTTGTTCTATATTTAACCAGAACCACGATCCTTTTAATTCTGGTTCATTACAACTTGCCATACCAAATTATTTTAGTAGCCTTAACCAAACTACATGGGTGATGCAGAACTTTGAACGCCCACCATCCATCCCAGTCACCTCACTAAGGATTCCATATGGAACAAAAACGTAGCGCTTTTTGAACTGAAAACATAAAAATAAAAATCAAACAACTGCTGCAAGGATAATGTTCTTGGCCACATTTTTATGTTTCTTTCATAGTGTATTGGGCGAAACCATTTACCATTATAAATGTACTGTATAAACACAATTTTTATGGAGACAGAGTTGAAACCCCTGAACCTTGACTTTAATAACATGTTAAATTGGTGTCTTCTTCCATTTCTCATAGTTGAGGCTAAATCATTTCTGGACCAGAACCATATGGAGACAACATTCAAGAAAAAAAAAACATCTAAAGAGGAACCAAATGACAGCAACATGTACAGAAATACAGTAACTTTGCAAAAACAGGCATGCTAATGTTCTAATCTCTAGCCCTGGAAATAACACATTAAAAAAGCTAAATAGGCAGTAACGTCTGCACATTATTTAAACACAACAAAATATCGACAAAGGAAAAAAGACCCATAATCCATTACCACAATGATGACTGTACTGCATAAGGAATAGTAGTATTGGTAATGTACCAGTCTTACATGTGTGTGCATCATGAAGGCAGTAATCTGTGAAGTAAAGCTACAGTCCAACCATGGTTATCTAGAGGAAAATAGTATAGATTCTGTTCCGTATTTAAGAGTTGATCAATTTAATATTACATACAAGAGAGAGGGTGAACTACAAGTATGAATTTCGCTTTTTTCTGTGACAAACAAATGGAAACTGACTTAAAAGGAACTAAGGCATGTGCATGAGGTCTTTACATTTTCCTGGTCAAAAGACACTGTAGAAAGAGACCCATGATTTCTTTTTTTTTTGTAGTTTTTCTGTTGCTTTTTGTTGTTTTTTCTGATGGGATGGGGTGGTGTGTGACATTGCTTTGAGGTTTCAGTGACTGTGACCCCCCCCGCCTTTTAACCTTAAAAACCCACACCCAACCACCCTCCCTACCCCAACCACCCTCTTCTTCCCGCTGCTCTTGGGCGAGGAGATTACGCTTTACTCTCATTGCCGTTCGTCTGAGGAGCCTCGTTGGGAACTGTCTTCACCTCGGCGGTCGCGTTCTTCATCTCCGTCTCGCCTTTAGTGTTATCGTCCTTCACAGTCTTACCGCTATGGGGACAAACGCAGGAAAGAGAGAGAACCAGAAAGAGACAAAAAAGAGAGAAGATTCTGTTAAAAGTGAATCACTAAGTCTCTCTCTCACAGCTAAACTGTCTGCTCTGAGCTGCCTTTTGTGTCATTTTTCAAAGAAAGAAGGGGAAAAAAATGGGGGGAAAACATGCAAGATTCTTTGGGGGAATTTGTTTTCCCTCCTGGAACTGAATGCATTTCACACATAATGGGATCAAGCTCACTATCCTAGCCAGACATCAAATAAGAGTACATGGATGTCACAGCTATTTTCAAGGAACAATGAATGCTGATGTGGAATGAGACAGGGCCGGTACAGTAGGCACAATGCATAAAGGAATGAAAGACTGAGGCATAACCTACAACACAAACTACAATACACAAGAGGATTACACGCTGTCTGGACTGAGCCAAGACACAATGGAAAGAGACTTTAAAGCCATACTTCACTTAAGTCGAACATTTTCTGGTGTTAGCATATGTACCCTTGTTGGAATACATTTGGAGTAATGTGCTGCTGCGGCTTCCATTTTGAAATTGTGGTGCTGTGTCACATACAGTCACTTCTTCTGTCCTCTGTGTCAGCTCTTAAATAGCAATTTTAATCGATACACTTCTCTTTCCTGCTGACACATATACATGCTCTCTGCGGGCCTTACAAAGTTAGGTCAGGAACTGCCCCATATACAGTATCCATAAATACATCCTACCCTTACAGACATAAAACTGAAACAGCCTTCATAAAAGGTCTTCATACTAGATGTGATCTTTGAAAACTTTGATCCCTAATGCTACTTTAAATAATGTGTTATTGTCCATACAGGCCTGAAGTCTAAAGGGGACGGGATGTTAGTAGAGCCCATAGAGGCTGCAATGTTCATTATATATACCACAATACTACAATTTCATTATTTGTGGAGCAGTATAGGGGCTGACAATGTAAAGTCTGCCCTGAAGGTTGAGCTAAAAGGAAAAACATGGGGTCTTTGAAAACAAACACATTCATCCCCTTAGGAGCATGAACGTTGTCAGCAAATTTCATGGAAATCTGCCCGTGAGATTATGAAATACCTTGTATACAAGTACACTTTTGCAGATAGTAGTGCAAAAGGGAAGGTCATAGATTGTCCAAAATGGAAAGGGTTCATCCTCTGGGAAACATGAACACTACAAATTCAATGCCATTCGGCCAATTTATATTTTCTTGTGTACAGGTGGAAATTTTGGCCTGAAAAGTACAAGGGTCACCAAAAACATTAGGATTCATCCTCAGGAGAACACAAACATCTACAAATTCAATCTGGCTGTTTTAGAGACACCTTGTCATGGACTAAAGAGTTGGTGATGGGGAACCTCTATCTTGACAGTGGTGTAGACTGACCCCCCCAACCGAGTATTATCTATAGTCCCAAATTTCTGTGTTTTGTCACATTGTCCAGTTTTCCAGTTTTAGATTGAGCCCTGTCTTGAGTAATACTTTGTAGGTGTGATCAGGCAAAATATTTCTATAATGTTTTTTGTATAAAAACTGTGAAAAGTACTGGATCATGTGAACTCAACCAGGCCAGCTTTATGCATTAAAGTAAGTAGGTCATGGCCAAAGCCACCAACAAAGCTTATTCGAAGTATTTTATCATAACCACACCCAAAACTCCTGTCATTAATCTAAAAAAACGAGCAAAACCTGTGATTTTGTATTTATTCTGTTGTTAACTGACAAAAATCCAAAACTGTCTTATATATTATGCACGACCTGAGGTTAACTTCCATTTGAATATGTTATACAGAGTCTATACAGAGTCGAGAAAATCCATCTTCAACCCTCTCTCCTATAACCAACTTGCTGCAGTGTCTGACCTTTAAACTGTAAAACTCCTTCATGCGGCACTATCTATAACTATGTCACTCTCAAGTCAATGGGCACTATATTGCTTTCATGGAAGTTAATTATACTTCTAACAAATGTACTAAAACTATCCAGGCTACTGTTCTCATAAAACACTTTAAATATAATATTAAATTACTCTTACACAATCAAGAGCAATTCAAAGCTACACTAAGTGATTGAAACCTGCTTTTGAAACACGGTTTTAAACGTGGTGTGTAAAAACATCATGAAAGACATTTATATATGTGATATGTAGGGGTCTATAGTATCTGGAAATGGTCTGCAAAGATACTTTTCTCCTCAAGGAAGAAAAATGGGTCCTGAGGAGGTGTACGTCACTCAGAAATCCAATAAACCCAGAAGAAGCCTGACAAGACATTTCAGTGTTGGGGTGCTGAAGAAGGATCGCCCCATAGATCAGTGAGAGAGCTGTGCTTCAGTCCTGTCAAAGAGTTATGAAGAAAAATCCCCCCAATGACAAGTTTGGTTATATCAAGGTGATGTTGAGCTGACAAGAGCCCTGCTTCCAACTAGCTCTAAACTCCCCATAGTTCATCACTGACATCTTCTTCTGGCCATCTGAGTGAGCAAAGCATGAGATGAAGGAGGGAGAGAAAGAGGACTGATTGTCAGTAAGCCTCTGTAATTCATCTTCTGCCATAGCTTTGTCATCATCCTCACAGGGTGTCAGGAATCAGGAACATCTGCAAATGCCTAGGGGCAAAACTCCAAATAATAACCCTTCATAGCACCACTGAAATACGGGCTTTCTACAGGAATTAAAACAGAAAACAGGTGTCTGTTTGAGTCTGTTTGAGATTGGCATTTTAACTGGCTTTCAGTGTATATTGTCCTCTATCAAAATGAAGAGGACACAGAACAATGAAGTGGTACTGCTGAAGGTCACTTTGTGACAAGTATTTAATTTACTTGAACAAGCTCATTCACCCCTGCACAACTCAGAGGGACTGTATTCTTCTTCAGAGTTATCCACAAAAAGATACCTCTTCAGTCTTTCATCGAGTAAACAAGAATTTCTCATGTTTGGTGTGCAGCGGGACTAATCTTATTTTTTCAAAATAAGCTGTATCTTTTGCAGCATATGATTGTTGTTAGTATATTAACTACAGTCAGCTATAGCTTGCATTTTGCCGCATTCACTTACTGTAACATGCCTGTTTTAAGTTAGCAGCAAAAACAAACTGCGGGTGCATAATGCAAAACGGCTTACACTGCGGGATAGGCAAATGATTTGAAGGCTTATTTTAATAGTTTTGACTGTCAGTTCTATTGGTTATGATAACATTATACTCATAAAAGTAATCTGGGAACACCGTGGCATCCCTAAAACAAAATCTCTTACAGTTTAGCCAGATTATACCACACCAAGTGCAAGATATTTTATGCAGAATCAAGTAGGTGGATGAATCCTTGTGTTTCTATTGAGTATAGCACTCCTAAGATGCACTTTTGTGCAACGAAAGGTTGTGCGTGTTGTTGTTGACCATTGCGACTAGATGCACAGAAGAGAATGAAACAGATATAGAGTATTAGGTGTGCATTGTTCCTGTGTGTACATTTATCTGTATTTCAGTTTGGACCCAGTGTTTAATGATTTTAAAGCCAAAATGAATGCACATATCTGAAATAATCCCTCATTGCACAGGAGGGCTGTGTGAGTGCACAACAATGGTCAAAGTTGAAGTAGGAAATTGATCTGTTAACTATTTGTTATTATTTTCAGTTAGGCTAATCTGGGGGTTCGTCTGACTGCTTATGTTTCTTGCCCTATATGACTTACGATGTCACTGTGTTGCCTGATCTTAGCAGTTCACTTGGACAGTACAATCTTATTGATAGGAAGGGTGGCCACGACTATGAAAATAAGAGACAGGTATTAATGAAGCGGATTTATCCTTTAAATGTTCTCCATATTAGAATCATTGCCTATATTTATGTATGTTAGAACTGCTGGTGCTAATATGAGTACTGGAGGTACTGCTAGTACTTTTGTAAGTATTGCTGGAAGACCTGGAGTGGGACTAAGGTGCGTTCTAAAAAGATGCATTCAACTACATGTTGCCCATAATGACGCAGCAGCTGGTTAATCAAAGAGATAATTTGGGTGAAACACAAAGAAGCTGTATGGTAGGAGAAAGGTTGATTCCATTAAATGAGTCAACAAACAGGTGGAGGATGGAGGTGGTGGTTGAATGAAGACAGGCATGCACTACTGGCATCCCAACGGATTGTATTCCTGTGCCAACATCTGGCATTGTTGAAGGAAAATTCCACCCTTAAATGTTCGTACAGTAATCATCAACCTAAGATGTTGCGTAGATTCTGTGATCAAGTGTTGCAAATAACTTTGTTTGGTGTACTGCTTAACCAGTCTTATTTGTCTTTTGTCTTTAACCTTTTTTTTTTTATTTCTCAGAAAGACATTTTAACCCCCCAAAATACTCTTTTTTTCTTTTAATAAAAGGTGGGTGTAAAAATACAATATCACTAGCAAGTCATACAGCTTTTGAAAACTGGGACATGTCTTCAATCACAGCTGTGCTCACTCCGCAAACTGCGACATGGTTTTGGGCTGCATTTCATTTAGGGATAATGAGGCTGTCGTTGGTGGAGACATTGGTATCTCTGCCTCTGGATCTTTTAATATATATATTTATTGAACAGTGGTGGCAAGCCCACAGCTGAATGTCAGGCAAAACTGTCAAAATTTACTGAAAGGCAATGGTGCTTAGAAGCACTGATGCAAGTCTAAGAGACATTTTGCTGTACACTTGAGCTCCTTCACTACGCAATTAAGATGAAAAACCTTTTGATCTCAGCTACATGATTGTTTGAGGCTTTTACCCCCCTGTTTTCATGTGCAGGCAAGCTGCCTTGTTGTACTGCTTATAACCAAGTACTGTAATAAAAATTTTCAGAAAACGATAAAGCTAGATAATAATTAGAGTAAGAATAAAATAAGACACCACGGCACTGTGTGTGCATTTTAGGGTGGATTTTTCCTATAAAAATGGCACACTTGTGGGCTACTGGGATGCCACTAGTGCAGAAGTGACAAGTTGAGGAATGGGGATATGGCAGTGTTCATACTCATTTTGGGCTGGTGTGGTCGAGTCTGTGCACAGGGCATTGGGCTCATCCTTGGTCGGGCCGTCTACTTGTAAGTCCTTATTCTGGGTGCTGCCAGGGGCTTTGACTGGGTCACGCTGGCTCTGTGGCCCGTCGGCATTAGCAGAGGGCGGGCTGACTGGCTCTGAGACAGGGGATGTTGGGTTGGACGAGGGGGGAACTTTAGGGGTGTCGCTCAGGTCAACCAGGGGCCCAACATCAGGTTGGGTGTTAGCTTTAAGCGAACTGGACTGGGTGGCAGGGCTGTTTTTGGGGGAGGACTTGGCAGGGGCGGCTTTGGTTGGGCTGGAGGCGCTGGTGGTTAGCGTGGTACTCTCGCTAGCAGGACTGCTCTGCGCCGTGCTAAAGCTCTCAGCAACTGAGTTAGTGGCAGTGGAGGGGAGCAAGTTTACCACAGTGGAGGTGGTGTCTGCAGCAGCAGGCCTGTTTGGTGGGGAGGAGCAGGACAAACAAGGGAGGAGAGGGAGGAGTGGGGAGTGGATACAAGGGAGGAAGCATAAAGCCACCAGAAAAGTGAGGGAAAGAAAGAAAAAGGACAACCAGAGAAATAAAGGGGTAGAGGGAGAATGCAGGTAAGGGCATAAACAAGGCAGAGTGAGTGCTACTGCAGTGAAAAAGTAAAATCTGCACATTCAAAATGTTAGCAACAAAATATTTGTGGAGGGGTAAACAAACCAAAAATAATATAACAATAAACTATAGAAAGAATGTAGAAGTTTCAGGATAAAGATGCTATTATGCTTTTCACAATAAAGAAAAGACCCAGGAAAAAGCGGGTTTGTTGTTGGTCTGACTCTGAATGGGTTAAGTAGCAAGTAAGCCCCACTTAGGACTAGGTTTGACACTCCTAAACGTCGGTGTGAAAGGATGACCCATTACAATGTATAGTGGTAATTATAAAAGTTGCTACTTTTAGGCCTCTGAGCCTTAATTTACACAATTCGAAACAAATTAAGTGTCAAGTTGTTTGTTTCTTTGTTCAGTTACACAGCTGTGTAAGGGATTAGCAATGTCACTTGAACCTTTTCCCAACATACTGTTGTGAGTTTGCGAACTGTGGAGCAGCACAAAAACATAAATTGCCAAAAAACTAAATCAGAATTATGAGAGACAACTTTATGACTTTTTTTTTTTTAACTCAAAATGATTACATTTACTAAGTCAGAATTAAGAGGTGAATGAGAATTAAGCTCCCTAGCAAATACACATCACTGTTTTGGTTTAGTGGTCATGCACACAGACCTACACTTACAGACAGCTTTGTTGAATGTTGATCTGGTATAAATCTCTGACTTGTGCTGCACAGTATTATCACTTCAACATGGTTAAGTATCCCGTATCATACACAGAGATAGTGTGCAAAAGCGGCTTTAAATTGACAGAATTACATTGTGTCAGTACTACCCTATGATGCATACGCTGAGCTTACAACAGAACTGTGTCTCAACATCATATTAATAATTCATAACCTTATGATTTGATTTACCTCTCTATCAAGATACTATACAGACAGGCCAAAGTCTAGGACACCCCCAAGACTGGGGAAGTGGTCCTGTTCCATACTCACTCAGGTTCTGTCAAAGGTGTGGTCTCATTGGGCTCAGTGGGACCCCCTCCTTCTTGGTTTGGGGTGTGTTCTTCCTCCGTTCTCACCTCAACAATGGGCTCCTTAGATTCATCTTTCCTGTTGTCAGAGGGCAACAGATTGTGAGCAAGATTGTGAGCAGATCACAGAAGAGCATGGCCCACTATGTTAGGTCAGAAAGGCAACTCGAGGTGTCCCACATACACAGTGACATAATCTACCTCTGTAACAAATGTCCACCCCACACATGTAACAGGAAAATCTATTTAAAGTAACTTTCTGGTGATCAGCAGCAAAGCTAAACAACATTTGTGAGTTAATGGACTAAAACATGCAAAAACACTGGTATAGTCCTTCAAGCTGTCAAACACACTCTCTTCATTCCAACGTTTGATCATCCTCCACCTGCATCCACCTGCTGGCTCTGATTAAAGTTTCCCCTGGGGCCTCGTCTGTTATCATCACACAGCTCTCTGATTGTGCTGAGCTTTAAAGCGTTTTCTTGCTGGGAGTGACATGTTGGTGGCAAATATCAACTCTGTACATATCATTCTCAATAAATCTTTTTCATGCGAGCTGTTTAGTTGAAATATTCATTTGTTGTGCTGCGTTATGAAGTTCATAGCTGGTACGAGACAGTTCAACATATTTAACAGAATTTTTGGTCAACCAAAGGCTAACATGCTGTAACTGAATTTTGACATGATTAGATGTTTACAAGCATAATGTGTTAAATACAGCTGCTGCTGTGCACTTTAATTGTGGCATGCTGTTTTCAGTAATAAGTCAACCTCACGATTTCAATTTGTGTATTTTAATACTTTTGCAGTTGGAATTGCAATTGAAAATTATCCCCCAAACTTGATCAAAACATCCCTGTACTATATAACTACAATTAAATTATTGGTATACTCTGGGAAAGGCAGGATGTAGTGTAGGTAAGCTGAATAAAATAGCATACAGCAGAGATGTACAGTGGGAAATTCAGTTTACCGAACTGTAACTTGTCCGGACTGTAGTTGCTTGTTAGCAACAAACTCACAGTCAAAAAACAAGTTCAGTAGCAATAGGTGTAGGATGTGTTTAGCCTAGCTTAGCACAAAGACTGGAAGCAAGGCACTGCTAGAAAACAGCAGCTCTGTCAAAAGTGAACAGCTTCCAGCAAAGTCAACACATATTTACATTCTGTACTGTATATCATTTGCTTACAAGATAGCCCCTAACATACTATATCCAAGAATCAGCAGTTTTTAGTTTTGTCCAGAGTTATGACAGGACAAGACTTCTGGATGCTCGGAGCAATCTGTTGTTGGTCAATAAATAGCTCTAATGCCAACTGCCCTTTAAACCACACTGTCTTGTTATGACATTTCTATTTCTACATGTTTCGTCCTTTGACAGAGTTAAGATAGCAGTTTCTATCGACTTCCACTTCTTTATGCTAAGCTAGGGCTAAGCACGTCTTGAATGCATTAAGATGAAACTCACTCTGTTCCTTAAAAGCTACATTTATTTAATTCACAAGCTGCAAACAAAATGTTTGACATTAGTAGAAGTTTTCATGGGGAACATGTTAGCAAACAATTATCTGTTTACACGTCCAGCAGAAACAGAGTAACAATAGATTCATACGTTGAAAATAATGTGTCAAAGATGACTTGCACTTACGTGAATGCTGCCTTGCCCTCCTCAATGTCCTTGCTCTTAGCACCTGGCCCAGCCTTCCCACAGAAGTTAACAGCAATGCACATGAGGAGCCCACACTTGTTGAGGAAGTAGCAGGTGACGTCCACGCCCACCAACAGCAGGAAAAAGACAACAATGAGGATGCCTACGATGGCTCCGGTGCCCAGGCCTGAGCCACCGTCCGTGGCATCTGAAGGGCAAGGACAGGGAGAGGGGATACGCAAGCAAAACAGGCAGGAAAGAGAGGGGGAGAAGAGGAGTTAGGAGAGAGGAAAGGGTGTAACATGAAGGAGAGGGGACAGAAAGAAAGTTAGAAAGAGAGAAGGAGAGAGATGATGAGGAATGCAGTCAAGCTTTTAATACACTGCTTCAGGTTTCAGTTGTCAAGACCTCAAGTGTATCAATCCTTTCAGAGGAAATTTGGAGACAAACCATGGTAGAGCCACCAGGAAACAAAAACGCGGAAACACAATAAATCCCTCATCTCTGCTTTCATTACAGCAACTTGGCATTTACTTTTGAAAATTATCACGGCCGCCACACTTGAGGTGTTCAATTTCACACACAACTTCCAAATATTAAAAAACACACATCTACACACATCAGCATGTGAAGACAGATTGGATCTACAAAACATATATGGTTCTATATTAGTTTCTTTCATAAGAAATGGCTGAACCTATACTATATACAAACCAAATTTCATATTACACAGTAGTAACTCTTCAAGGCTAACCTTTTGGTTGTCAGAGGGCTTACATGGCACTTTCGTAATAGGCTTGTACCATGTTTTGAGGCATTTACGACTTGTCCATTAACATTTCTGATTTGAAAAGTGAATATGAATATCTGTACCAAATTTCATGGGAATCCATCCAGTAGTTGTCGAGACGTTTGATGCAAGAGGAAAAGTCATTAGATTCAACCCAGTCTACTATAAATTATGTTTATATACTAATTATATTTTGCCAGTTACATTTCCAAGGAGATTTGCTGCCAGGATTATGATTAGAGGGAATGTACTTTCCAGGGAACAAAGCGCTCCGTTTTGGTAACCCACAGAATTCACAGGAAGGCGGTCAGGGTTTGCTGTGGCAAACGAATAGTATAAAAACATAATTTCTAAGAGACAGGGTTGTTAGGTTGTGGGCAACATTTGTGCCAATCTATCTAGAAGATGTTGAGATATTTCAATGATGAAAAAAAACCTTTGACCTGCTGGTGGTGCTGGTGTTTGTCAGAGGCTGTTCAAAGATGACTTCCATGGTTTGACTATTAATTCGGCAGTGTTTGAAAATGAAACATCATTAAATCCCTGCTGCATTGTAGAGATGTCTAAAAAGTTAGAAACTCTGACTTCCTGCTACGAAGACGGCAATAGAAGACTTTTATGTAAAAAACTCAACCTTGAGGTTTCTTAGGTTCAGTGGTCTAACATCAATACAGCAGAATACAGCGTAAATACTACATATCGTAATCCATAGGTTATACATCAAGATTTCTTGGCCTTGGATAAAAATACCAAATGATACATTTTTTAAGTGGCACCTTCAGTTTTGACATCTTGTGCAAACAGCATTCATGACCTTACCGTAGATTTTCAGAGGCAGACCATTTGAATAGACAGAAATTGTAATTTCAATCTATCAGCAAGGAATACATCGCAGGAATATAATACTCCTAAAAGATTTTTTCTTTGAAGATAACATAGGAGGTTCATAGGCCAGCCCTCCACTTGCCATTCTTATACACCCTACAATAAGTTACTAAATCAACAGCTTTCATGAATTTTTCTTAGTTCCCATTCAATCTATTTTTTTAGCTGCTCCAAAACTTTCTTGGGAAATGTAAAGGTTAAAAGGGGTTATCTTAGCAGCTGTTTATCTCAACATATGCAAGCAGTCATCACATTTATAATTCCATTTCGGGGCCAAAGTGCAAATGCAGGTTATTTTCTCCCACAGATTATTCCACATAAACAAATGCTCATGCAGTTTATAGACAGGATGGAATAAACAGGATTTGGAGGTCCAAGGCAGCTCAGGCTTTGCAGCTTTGCATTTCAAGAACGGCTTTCTTAGCTCTCATCATTTGTTTTGGCATTTGATGACATTTCGACAAACCCGGACGAATAAATGGTAGCCAAATTTCCATCATTGCATGCAACCTGCAAGTGCATTTTAGCAGAAAACATATCAGCTGAGGATTATTTAAGGAAAAAACACAGAATGCATGCAATGATTCGGTTGACTTCATTCAGTTCATCACAGTTTTTCAAGTGCTTAATTGTAGTTTGTTTTTCTTTTACTTAAATAACACTCTGCCAAAGGTTGAAACAAGAGCAGAAAAACTTGTGCTGATGCCATTAATAGACATCAGCACAAGTCAGTGTCAATGAAACTGCAAAGGACAGTGTGTGCTCAGTGATGTATTTTTTCTCCATTCACTTTTGGAACAATCACATTGAACTGTCTAAAAACATTTTAATGTCGGGACAGATTTTCGCTTCATGGGGACATAGTGGAGTGGAGTACAAAACAACTATTTCTCTTTCATGAGGGAATCAAAACGAGCGCGTTTGGTTGTCAGCAGGTTGTTGCTCCTGTGTGTCAGAGGACATTTGCATAAAGTTGAATCTTTCTCAACTTACCCACATTGTGCTGCTGGGTGCCTTTTGAGTCTTTGAGTAGTGGTGGGCAGTATGCTTTTCAAAGTGTCCACCTTGATGTTGTTCCATGAAAGGACATGAAGGTGGAACCAGATGCAGAGCCGGCTTTAAAATGTCCCTTCATAATAAATGTGAAATGTCACAATTATGTGTATGTGTGCAGTCTATTATCCCCACATATTGCCTTAAATAATCACTACAATTACTGCCAATCGTGGTACAAAATGAATTAACCATGTTCAAGCAATTGCCTGTTTGTGTGAAACACATGGACTCACAAAAGTTTAAGTAAGTTTTTATAAAAGCACATTACTTAACAGAGCCCTTGCATGCCAGACAGTCTTTTCAGAACCCAATGACACATGAAGGCTTTTCATTAAAATTCAACAAGCTAACAGAGGTTAGTGAAGCTCTGCTTAAGGCAGTAAAGATTGTGGCTACCACTCGCCAGTGTCTGTAAAGGATCAAGGGCTCATCAAACTATCTGAGTAGAAAATGAACACTTTGCAGTTAGAGAACCATCTGTATGTTTATGCAAACTGGTAATACCCATGTCTTTGAAGATGGGAATAAGTGGCAGGAAATAGAGACACTGCAAATATGTTTTGCAGTTCTGTACCACTGGACCAACTGTATGAACCCATACATGTATAATAACCTCACCAGAGCGTGCAGCATTTTGTAAAATGTTAGTAAAAATGAATGAAAAAGAAATGAACACTGTTAGGAAAACTATAAATGAGTGCATTTCTGTGCACACAGCCTATCATGTGTCACAGAGAATAGGCTATATGTAGACAATGTACTGTCACATCAATATTTTTACTGCCGCTACAACAGACTTTGATCTAAACCATCAACCATAAACATCGGGATGTATTCTTGTCGGAATTAATGTGCAAGGGCGTCTAGAGCTGCCACTTTACTGTTGATTGATCACATAAAGGCTAACTCATCAAAGAAGACAAAGAGATACTAATTTCTCCACCAAGAGTCGCCTCCATGGACCAGATTGCAATGCAGCAAGTGGGTCGTTACGCTGTCGCTTGTGCAGTTTACATGTATCAGTGATCATACTTAAATATATCATACTGTGAAATAGAAAACATAGTTCTGATCCCTGTCTTAATGGTTCTGCTATCAATTGGTATCTGTCACATATGTCAAAAAACACATTTTTGAGTATCTATAGATCTAATTTCTCTGCCTGTAAAATATGAAAGTATTTTCGGAGACTCATCTTGTACTCTGGAACAAACACACACATTTATCCAATCTGTTAACACTTGACTGATTCATCTTTCTCAAGTTTAAAGTATGAGCTGACATTTGACTTCCTCACATGACTTCTCTCATAATAATAATTTGCTACAGATTTAAACAGCCTGCTAAGTTTAACCTTGGCTTCCATTGTATATATCCTGCAATTACTTTGGTCCAGTTTATGTGACATATTTACCATCCGCATGTAAAGTTTCCGGACTTTACGAGTTGACATGCACTGCCCTGAATGCACCATTAAACAAGTGACTGACACAAATTAGGGCAAATGATGGCCACAATTCCCTGGGCCTTTGAAGTGGGACAGTCTTGTTGACACATATTCAGTCTTAAAATACAGACTTCAAAACAGTCTTTAAGAGTCTTGTAGACATTTGGCCTTCAGTGGCACATGATTTGCACTCCTGAACTTTTACAACCTCGCAGACAGCCACAGTGGCACGGGCTTTGCAATGATTGATCACATTTCTTTTTAAATTATTTTTTTCGCCTCTCACACCTGTTATGTTTGTGTTTACTGCACCTGTATGACAGATACATTTTCAAGTGAAAGCACAGTCCATGGTCAATCTAGACATTTCATTTATATTCACTATCTTCCTCTCCTTGGCTGCACTGCGGTATGCAATCCTTAATTTTCTCTCATGGCTGTGATCAAAATAGCAGGAGCATGCCACGGCTCTGTGTACTTATAGGTGACTACAGTGTTGCAGACAACACTTGTTTTTTCCTCTGCCCCTTGCTTCATTTGCATTTTAACAGGCACAATAAATCATGTGGCATGTATTCAGTGCCGCGGGGGGGTTTCTCAGAGAGTGCTCTCACTAAGGGAGAAACCACAAATCTACCTGTCAGGATGGACTAGACAAACATTTCTCTTTAAAGGCTTGTCAGGTACAGTACTGAGCCAGTTTCCCTGAAGACTGCTGATAACAGACTGCATGTGATAAGCCTCAATTCCACTAAAAACCACAAATTCCTGAGAAATCAATAACTGGTCACTGTCCAGCATAGACAATCTGCCAGATTTGTGTACTAGTACATTGATGAAAGACCTTTATATTGGCAGTTAATTTACATCTCATTATAGCATTGGAAGATGCATTCAAATAGTGACTACTAATATAAACAGAATGCATACAGACTTTTATATTTAACCTCTCAAACTCTACCTGTCCCTACGGTGGCTCTTTCTTCACAAACTCATGTTATAAAGCATGTTTAAACGCACACAAATTTTTTGGATTATAAAATCCTGCAAAATCTAAAGATACCAAATATTTCAGGCTGAATTTGGGGGAAATTGGCATAAAATGTCCAACACATCTACAATATTTACAGGTGATTGGTGTAGCCATAAATAACATGGTCAAAACGAAATTAAACTATTCATTAGACTGTAGAAGTAGAGTTAAAGACATTTTGTGTGTTACCAGGACTCATCCTGGTTATACAATGAGGCAATGCTTATTTCACCAGAGGGACCACACACTGAAACATCAACAGAACAGTCTCCATGCACTGAAGTGCAGTGAGGACTGTACAGATCTTTACATTGCAGAGAC
>NTHP01000036.1:463646-499686 GCA_003416845.1 Oplegnathus fasciatus
CCCCCCCCCAAATGCATGGCATGACATATTGTAGAGGAGCAAACATAGTGTTCACCCATCTACAGTGGAAGAAACGCAGATTTGAGGACAAATATGTTGACATCCTAGAAAGAGAGGACCAAGAGGAAATGGAATATGTGCATTTACAGACTTTAATTAAACTGTGAATCTTTTTGGTTTTCCAAGATCACTCTTGAGCTGTCTCATCCCCACCAGCAAATCATGTGTAGCTGTGAACAGCTTTTCCTTTCTGTGTTGCATTATGGAAAATAGCGTACATCAACACCACAGTCAAAAATCCAACATTTTTTAGTATGCATACTGACTTCTTTGAGCATACTTCATTTTGTCAGTTTTCTCATTTGAAAACCTGACATACTTAATTTTTAAGATTATATATGTGATACTGTCATAGTGTGGGAAAATACTTTTTTTTCCTAAATTTAGAAAATTTAAGAAGAGAATCAAGAGTCTTAAGAGGTTAATAACAATTCAAATTGGTAGTAAGAATTGTAATTAGACCCATACATGTTAATAATGTATGTTGTAATCTATATTCTAGTCATCTGAAAATCTTTAAATCAGCCCCAAATGTTTATTTCATGTCTTTTACTGTGACTATTATTCTACTGTTTTCCTTTTGTTCTTTGGCTCTAGTTTTTCATCTGCTTCTTTCTTTGGGTATTGCATTGACCTTGTTTGGCTCGATAAAGTTTCTTCACTAATTCCCATGTTTGTATCCTCCATCAGAGCTCTGCCACTGTGTGGCACTGCACCACTATCTTTTTGGGCACAAGGAAGCAGAGTGATGCTGACAACCGACTCACTTTCTGACTGATTATGATCTCTGGAAACTCTTCATGCAGGAAGAAGTGTGTGTGGCAGGGTGGGACTCCAAGCATTTAAATGAAGATTTCAGTTACTAGCGAGGCAACAGGCACTACAAACTGGTATTGGCTTGAAATATGAATTGCTGACTCATTTTCATGAGGAAGAGGATGAATGGAGGAATCATTATGTAAAAGTTAAACTTTAGAATACATCTAATTTAATGTAGAGTGACAATATTGTTAAACAGACAAGATTACTGTTGGTTTTCTAATTGTTTTATGCTTTTGCTGTGTACTAAATTCTTCAGTCTGAATTAGAATATGAAATTTTCATCTGATTGCAAAATAAAACTCTTCTGTTATAAAAAGATAAGTTGTGGAAATAGACAATTAAGAAGATAAAGGACATGAGTGGAGGAACATTTCTTGATTATGGAATAAATACAACTCGTCGCTTCATTTCCTATACAAATCTGCTGATTTGATTTTAACTTCCTTTTTATTATCCATATAAACATCTCATTAACCACATCAAGCTAACAAACTAAGAAAATGTTTTAGGCTATGCAAAGAGAGGGAATCAAATTCCTGAAAATGTAACAGCAGCTCTTGATGTAGTCTGTATTCAGTGGGCGACTGCACCACTTGCTTCAGGGAAGAGAAATATTCGGTTTATATGCAATGCAAGTAAGTCTGATGCACACACTTAGATGAAGATCCTGATTAGCAAAAATGAAAATCACTCAGCACTGATCAGCACTATCATTACTCAGTAGGCACTGATGAACAACAGGAGGGACCAACAAGTGACAAAGAACACCTCAAGGGTGTCGTAAGCTCTTATTATCATTGTGACAGAACTTAGTTGAGATTAAACAGCAGTGCCAGGGATAATAAACTGAAGCAATACAAGTGTTAGATCCCAACCCAGGAGGGAAGGAAGGCCAGAAGGCCATTTTTCAGATATGAGAACTGCCCAAAGGAAACTATCAAAAGGAAAAATATCCACCTATCTATCTATCTAGGTATTATTTTCTCTTTGCCAATATAATTTTTCATCTGTCTTCTCATTCCTGTTTGGGGGAACAGGGCTTTACCACATATCAATGTTATTTTACCTTCAGGCGTATATGATCGAAGCAAAGTTTTATGCTGCTTCTACATCCTAAGTAACAATCAGGGAGCCTCTTGAGCTACATTCACCTTAG
Organism: Oplegnathus fasciatus; assembly: GCA_003416845.1. Taxonomy (NCBI): domain Eukaryota; kingdom Metazoa; phylum Chordata; class Actinopteri; order Centrarchiformes; family Oplegnathidae; genus Oplegnathus; species Oplegnathus fasciatus. The sequence goes on from NTHP01000036.1 coordinate 465,685, forward strand.
CTTTCCCTTCTTTGCCACCCTTTCAGTGATTACAAATCAGATAGAAAAAACTTTTGACATTTGCTTATTTGGAATTGAAGTGCTCTTTGCGACAGACTAACACGCTGCTTCAAATGGAACCTTGTGAGTTTCTGTTTTTCAAGTGGGAAGTCAAGTACATGGTATGCTTAGTGTTTAAGCACATAAAACCCATGAGAACTTACAGTATTTGATAGGCAACTGACAACAACAGTATTCTCTTTTTGTGAAATAGTGCATGATTTTATATTTTCTGTATTTCAACACCATGCTAAGTACAATAAAAGAGCAGATGGCAACATTTAAAAAAGTCATTGATACTACAAGAGTGAGTTTTTCATGTATGACTCCTCTCATGAACACGGTGACACCAACCCATCTGCACCATATCATTTGGAGTGACTTAAATTTGGGGTAACAGTCCAGTCCAATCCAGGGAAACGACTGTCTGAAAGTCACTAGTCACCGTAATGCAGGCTCTTCAGTGTTTTCATTACCAAAACAGAGAAAACAATCACCATTCACATCTGTCTGATTACTGAAAATGTTTCAATGCTTTATTAATTCTCTCACATTGAATTGTTGTTGATCATGGCTGTAGGTGATTCTAGTCTCTTCGTTTATGCATTGCATCCTCTCACCTCTCTTGACTCAGGACTTTAATGAGCATTAGAGCAGAGTGCAGAACAAATGTTTAAACAAATGGAAACTGTATAGAGGGCTTTGAGTAACCTACTCTCTGATGGCCATTTTTGAGATCTGTAGCTCTTGGTTACCAGTGTTAAATTTCTAAATTTATCGCTCGACTACCTCAATAACAAGACTGTCGTCCCAAGAAAAAGCAACAGAATCAGCCGTTTGATTAAATGCCTAAAACGACATATGTTTATGTTTGACAGACAAAGACCTCCAGTGGCCGTGGTTATTATGACTCCTGTCTATCTGGAGCAAAGGTGGAACTAGCGAGCCATAGAGCCACAAAACTTCAAAGGGGGGACATCCACGTGGATGTACTGTAGGGGTCGACAAAACATGTGATTTAACACAGAGGACCGCTACACGCTTCCCGTTTCCAATCAACAGTCACTGTTGGTTTCTGTTAACCATGACCGCGATCTTTCCCTAACCTTAACCAAGTAATTATTCTTTTAACCATGATGATGAAGGCTCCCTAAACCTTAACAAAGTAGTTTTTTAAACCCAAACCACAATCTCATCAACCGTAACCAAGGCATCTTTGTGCTTAAACAAAAACATAACCAAAACCATAACCATAGCAGTGACAGATCAGTAAACACTAATAAGAGTCTTTCTATAACAGTGGTTTATAATGGCTTCGGAAGGCAATTACAAACAACATATTTTGTTGTTGAGTTTGGAGGACTTGTTGCAATAGCATTTATAGTAATTACATTTCTGAGTTGCATCTGACTGAACACTGAATACACTGATTTCATGCTTTTGCATTTTAGCTTGTTAGCTATCCATAACCGAAATCTGCTCGGCGAGCAATCACTATCATGTTGCAGCTGCACATCTTATTTGTTCTAATGTTTCGCTAGTTGCATATTAAAATGAATATCTCTTTTTGTGAAATATCAGGCTGCTGGATAGTTAGCTGGCTAGTTAGCTATCAAAGCTAAAAAAAGATACATCTCTGAATGTTTTAAATGGAGATGATACTGCTTTGACTGAAACAACTTGACAGTAACCTAAATTTGGTAACAATTCAGGCTAATCAACCTAACTTCTGGGCAAGCATCAGCCCAGAATCTGTATTTTTGCCGAGTTGGTTTCTTTCATCATTTAAAAGGCTGAAACACAATAACATGATCGCAGCTTCCTGTCTATATTATAAGCTAAAAGTATACTAATGTAATTGTGAATACAATTTTAACACCTCCTCATTTAACAGTTATGAAAATGATGTTTTCATTAACATTCAAACAGCAGCTCCCATTAGTTTTTAATAGTGCTCAAAAGTAGCTGTAGTTGCTTTTGTTGCTAACGAAAAGAGTTTTGTCATATCTTCGTTAAACTTAGGTGTTCACATTTTATTAGCCAACAGTTGATTCTAAATGAAGAATATGGACCGTGCTTTTTTTGAGAAAAGAAACCGTCTATGAAACAGTAACAGAAGCTGAGGTAGCTTGGAATTAGAGAGTTTCTAGTTTCAGTTTCATAAAAATGCGCCATGTATAATTGCAAAGCCTCTATATGGTATATACTGTTTACCATTTGTTCATTTTTTGTTCAAAATGCATACTGTATCTTCTTCAATTAGGCTATAGCCAGGCTTCTAGTCTTTCAACATCTGGGTTTAACAGTCATGTGTGGTGTAATGCAACACTGAATGCAGAATACAGACATTTTGTTAAAGCTCCAGAGGGAAAAAAAGGGCTAAAATCTTCACAATCCAGGACTTGAACAGTCAGTACAAGTCAGCACTGTGTCACACATCTTAGTATGTTTAGTCGCTAAAGCTTCAGGAAGCCATTACTTTCGTGAAAGAAAAAGAAACACAATTTATTTCAACCCTACAATGGTTACATGGAAATACACTGATATGTACTTACAAAAATGTCTCAGAGAATAGAATAATTTCACATTATTGAAAATGAAATTTTTAGTGTTTAACAGCTGTTGCATTTATGTTTTTTAGACATTTCTCTGCTTTCAGGTAAAAAGAGACATGAACTGTCAAAAAAAACCCCAGCTGATTTCTTATATTTCTTGAAGGTCAGTTTGAAAAGAGTATGTACACTTTGTCACAAAACATGATTAGTTTTTCTGCACAACCTTTTGTCATCTCCTGACAAGGCGGTTACATAATAATGTGTTTGAAAGTGAGCATAATATAATGTTGAAAAGTAATAAAGTATCTTGAAAATTAATACTCTGACCATAACCAATATTAAATGTTTCTGCAAATGTCATCTTTCCTCATTTTGTACGGCAGGACGTTTCAAGCTTGTATCCAAAAAACAGAAATTAGGCACAGCATTTGTACTCTTTGCCTGGTTAACACATTCATAATGCTTGACTGGGGAGCTTCAAAGCAGCTGCATAGCACATTCATGAATACTGGATCATGCCTTGTGTCAGCTTTCATGCAGTGTTCATGCTTTTATGTCATTTGTGACATAACAGTGGAATGATGTGTCTATTTAATAGGCAATAAATTCCAAAATAAAAGTCTCTTTACAATTGCCATTTCCGGTTAGCACATTGTAGACACATAATCAGACAGTGTAAGGTAATTAATCTATTTATCATCCCTCTTAAGATCACATTAAGGCATTATGAATGTGTTACTAATCGTATCTAAAACAAAGCGGCAACACTTTGTCTACATTATATCCCCATACAGCACCCAACGTCTTGTAACATTGACAAAACCCTCTGAAAATTTGCCCTTTCTGAATCTATTCATATACAACATGAAAACAGATGAAAACAAAAATATCAACAGAATCTAAATCCCCCAAATTTGAGAATGATGCAAGTACTGAGCACCCTGTAATAACGTCATGAAACCAATGTCTTGACTCTTCCATCTTTTTTTTATCTTGTGTGTGACTGCACAAGGGTCAAAAGGCATAGAAAGCAAAGGTGTCTGGGCCCAAAGATTTCAAAGGCTCAGACTATCCTCTTTCTCCTTGAACGAAATCAGTTTACGAGAGCCAGAGGACAGTCAGCATGGACAGCAGAAGAGCTGCCAGACTGTACGTCACACATCGGCAACCAAGGGTAGCTGAGGTTATTGACCAGCCACAGATGACAAATATATATTTCAATATCCACATCAGAGTTTTTTGAGTGATAATCATAACAATAAAGTGTGACAAGAAAAAAAAAGCACAACAAAAGCAAAAACAGAGAAAGAAATTTGTGTGTATGGCAATGTCATGGTCCAGGTGCCCAAGAAGATCACACATGAAGACAGGAAGAGGACACGGAGAAAAGGGAAGCAGGAGAGAAAGAGGGGAAAGAGAGGGAGAGAGATAGAAAAATAAGGTCAGAAATACAGAAACACAAGTCTGAAAGGTTATTGGAGACTGAATTGAGGAATAAAAAAGGAAGTCTAAGTTAGAGGATCAAAGTAAAAAGAAGTCATAGCATGTTAGTAGCACAGCAAATGACACATGGTTCATGGCAGGCATGGGTGAAAGGTCACAAAAAGGAACGTAATGGGGAATGACAACAAAAAGGAAGACATTTCAAAGACACTACAGTCCAACCTCTCGGCTTCAAGGTTCGGTATAAACACAGAGAGTTTTTAATCAGTCATGGTGCAGATCAGTGGCAGAGTTTAGGATAAGATAGATGACAACCTGGATGCAAGAACACATCCACAAGAGTCAGGCTATTATCTCTCATTCGTAATGGCCAGTGGTGTAATGTAAATGCAAGTATATGCTTACTTGCCACTGATGCGTAAACCTGACCCAAAAGCCCATTTAATTCACCCACTAGGTCATTCATTGTTTTGTAAAATTGTGACAGGGAATACTCACCTATTACTGACAAAATAACAGCACTACATTCATAAATTAGATGCATTTCATGTTATGATTTACATTTTGCAACTTTGCAGATCCATTTATTAGAAATATTTCCTCATTATGCTGTCCAAACTGTAATCCGGGCAGCATTATGTTTCCTTCAAAACTTATTTGCTGTTGCAATTTAGTGGAATATAAATGACATTTCTAGGAGACAATGATGGAGAAGTCAGCCATCTCCTAAAAGATACACATATTACGAATGTAGCAAAAGAGCAGAGCTCATCAGGTCAAAACAAACAAACAAAAAAAAGAGTTTTGTTGTAGCAGCTCTTTTGCTTTTAGTAAAAAGGATAATACCCGTTTTGTTCACACGATTCTTCAGTACTACAAGCACTAAGATGGAAAGGACAGGGCGGGGCAGTATTCACACTAGAGCCACTTTTTCAGCTACCATTACACCACTGGTCATGGCAGGGAGAATGGCCCATGCAAAACACCCAAAAACAGAAGCTGGTTATGAAGGTCAAATCTATGACATGGATGAATGGGTGATCTCATGTTATCAAAACTGCAAAAGTTAATAGCTGTTTTTTGTAGTTTTACTCCAATGTCAACCTTAGCTGGGGAGATTTGGATGGATCAGTTGTCAACACCTGCCACTTTTGCGTTCGTATTAGCAAATTTACAAAGACTGTGTTTATTTTGACCAACGCTTTTTGGCATGAGAATTATGATGATGTTTTATCTCTCCACAGCTGGGCAGCATTTGCATGCCACAGATTCACAGAAGGCAAAATGTTGCCCAGCTGTACCTGCAGAGAGCAGAAAATTACACAAGCCAAATTATATAAAGGCTTTTTGACACAACTGATTCAACAGATCATTTTTCCAAAGAATAAGGTAGCTTAACACTGAGATGTTTTCTGAGATGCTTCATTCTAAATATGTTCAAATCACTTTGGTCAATATGTTTTTGTGGCATTTTGTGCGTGTGACTGTTTTCTGAGCATGTGCTTGAAAAATGAAAAAGAAAACTTAATTTAAACAGATTGAAACTCAACCTTGGATCAACCCTGCATTCACAATTTACGTCACAGTGCCAATTTAGTGCATAGAGCCAGTATACATTTAAAAAAAGAGCAGCTGTTTAAGCCAACATTAACAAGAACAGCTGTGAAACCTACTAAAATTAAATGCAGATGTTGTAGCTAAAAATAAACCTCGGTAATTTCCCACATGCCTTGAAGTGAAGAAAAAACACCAGCAACTTGGAAGTAACACTAAACACCCCCAAACAAAATATTAAATGAAAGTAATTACAGGAATTAAAGGGGGACTGACTCGGATGAAGCCCCTGTGAACTTCTGCTCTGGTAGTATTATAAGTGATCCAAACCTCCCACTGCTATATGGCTGTTGCCCAGCAAGCGCATGAAAAAGAAAATAACTGGTTTCTTTATGTGCCATGCACTGGCAGCCGTTGCTTTTTAGAGTCTCCAGTAAAGAACAGACAAAATTAATCCAGTTGGAAGTGGCACCATGCAAAGACTGTAAGGGCTGCATCCCCACCTAACTAGGCCACACACTGTATATTCAGGTCAGTCATGGACCATGAACTGTGAGACCCACTAAACCTGGCAGTGGAAGAGAAAGATAGAGGCTGACAGAAAGAACAAAAATAGGAGAGTATGTGGAACAAAGATGGAGGCAATGGGAGAGCTAGATATTTGTAATATGAATAATGGGAGAGCGAAAGAAAAAAGATGATGGGATAATAAGTAAAACGGGGACAGGATAGTAAAATATAAAGTAATGTGAAAAAATCAATCAAAATGTTTCTTTTTGACTCCACTTAATAAGTAGTAAATCTATCTATTAGCCAGGATTTCATTTTTTGGGGTTGATTGGGACATACTCAACTTGTTATGCTAAAATGGTGATATCTTAATTAAATGTTGTAGGTTCTTATGTATGCTTGGAAATTTCCCCCAAATTAATTGGGAAATTACCAGTAAACACGGAGGACGTTTTTGGATTTAGGGGCTATTGGGAATGTATTCTAAATGTATTTATTTTTCTCTCAGGAAAAAGCTTCAGCCCATCATTGCATGTTCATAGGTGGGAAGCCAGTGAGGGATCATGTCCTACTAATTGGTCTATCTACACCAGGAGAACGAAAAAACTAGAATTACCGCCCCGTGGTTGTATGTCTCCGCCAACCAGTCAAGTTGCAGTTTACATCCATGTCTGTCCAGACTCATATAATATACGGTATGTAGTGAAGACTTTGAAAGAATTTAATAAAAGGTATTGCATTTTTGGCAAAATGGAAGTTATCACTATATCGACATGTATGATTCCAGTGAATCATTTCCATTGAGAAACATGCTGTCTTCACTTAGAGACTATTTTTAAAGAGGAGTACAGAGGACTGATAGAGAGCTTCGTCACATGGTGCAACGACAATCACCTGAAGCTCAATATCAGCAAAACCAATGAGCTTGAGGTGGACTACCAGAGGAACAGCAGGCCCCCTGTCCTGGTTGTCATCCAGGGAGAGGAAGTGAAGAGGGTGGACTCAAACAAGTACCTTGGGGTCCAAATCAATAAATAATGGCCAAAAAAGTTTTTCTCAAGGACATTATGATGTCACAGTGAAGTTGACCTTTGAACATACTCCAGTCTCCATCACAGTTCCATCATGGTCTTTAAGATGGTACACTAAAATAACAAAACATATTGTATCCAGAATATTATGGGGCATTACTCAGCTTTGAAGGCACGAGATAATGGTAAACATTATGCATTCCCAAGGCTAACCGATAATAACTAATTTAACTCAAATTTTTTCTCATCTCTCATGAATCTGACATGCAAGAGACCAATTATTTTGCTTTAAAATCTAGTCTGTGTAAGTTTTATGTCATTTTTTAAATCAGATTCCTTGATGTTCACTTGACACTTGAAAAGAAACATGATTGAAGCAATTAAGATCTCTTTTGTGACGGAAATAAAGGACAGGCAAGACAGCCCTGAAACTGAAGGTGAGGATGAAAGAAAGATAGGATGATACAGAGAGAAAGAGAGTTCTTTTTCAATCAAAGATAAATATAGACAGTTGGACAAGAAAGAAGTTTATCCTGTTTCATAGCTCAGGTATAGTGCAATGGGGAGGCAGCCCAAGTTAAAATGTGCACCTTACACACAACACAACAACAGAGCAAAGGCTGACCGTGACCACCTGGGTAGAGAAGTATTTGGTATTAAATGGACAAAATGCTCTGGGTCTGACTGATATCTGGTCTGGACTTTATTGCTCACTGAACTTGAGCAGTAACAGCTGCCTTATAGGAGCTACTGAAGACCAGGGGAGCACAGTACCATGATGCTGAGTTTTATCTGTAGCAGCAGAGCATCAAGGAGGAGAAAAAAAATACAATGAGCACGCCTCTACTCTTCATATGGATTCAATAGTTACTGTTGATCTTGTGCACCCTGGCCTCTGAAATGTTGTAGTGTTTTAAAATGCAAGTATGGTGCTCTGTGCATGAAAAAGAGAGAGAAATATACTTCTCCAAGAGGAAAGGATTAGGTGGAGGAGACAACTGAAAACAAGCAGAAGTTTGGCATTAACAGTAGAAAGGAACGAAGAGTACAGGCCAGGGGTAAAAGGAAAATAAACTTCCGATGACCCAGCTTCAAGTCACAACTTGTGTATTTTTACTGACATGAAAGTTTGACTTTTCACTGACTTTTGAGGCACACATGGCACTCTAACTGCTTGATGACAGCAGAAAGCTTTGTTGTCTTTGTTTAGAGACACACCTGTGTCTATCTTCATCTACATTTGCGCTTGACATTGTGTTTAAGTATATGAAGAGTTACTGAAAACCAGAGTCAAATCCCTTGCATTGTGATTCTGATTTTAATGTTCAGTGTCTTCAGTTGTTTTGTCATTTATGAAGTCTTTTTAGTCGACAAACAACATCTTATATTTTCATTCAATACTACAGAGAAACCCTGTAATTGTAATCTATTGTAGAGGGATAACAAATAACAATCCTACAGAACCTAAACTTAATCTAACTTTAATCTTAAACAAGGGTTTACTTTTCTAACTTTAACCATTAGTAAAACTTTTCATGTGATAATAATGTGACAGCCAATTCATATTGCTGTAATATAATCCTTTCAAGGTGGAGGAATATATTCTTCGGATTTTTCATGACTGCAACGCCTTGTATGCATTTCAGAGTTTGTGCTCATTTCACATTTGTGTTTTGTGAGATTGCGCCTGTATAGGCCAAAATGTTACATGAAACTTTTTTATTGCTTTAAGCAAATAATATAGTCCTTGATTTTCACTGCAGTTGGGATTGTATCATACATTTCCACTTTGTTACCAAGTGCACTAATAAGGACAGTAAAAAACGATACACCTCCCCCAACAGACAGAGACAGATGATTCATGTCAGACCCTACAGCCAGCAAGCTTTAAATAAGCACCTGGTAATAGTCAAGGATCCAAGTAATAGAGCATTTCTGGTCACGGTGGGAGCCTTCGTGCAATGTGGCTGGTGTGTGTGGATGCTCGGGGTGAGATGATGGGAATAGTACCTGGGATGGTAGTGGGCTCCGTAGCTGTTCTGAAGGAGAGGATGCCAGGCTCCGACTTGCCCTGCTGATTCTCGGCCACCACGTGAACCTCATACTCTGTATTCCAGTCCAGGCCACTCAGCACCACATACTCACTGCCATGAGGAATGCGGATCTCTGGTTTCCAGTCAGATACATGCTTCTGAGAAAGGAATGTAGAGGGAACAAAACTCAAAACTGGGTAACTAAGTGAGATTGTGGTCATTCTACGCAGGCAGAGAGGAGAGGGTCACTTTAGATCATTTGAAAATGATCCCACTCTCAAGCTGGTCATTGTGCAGAAGATTAAAGGAGTGCATTGTTCTTTAATCACTTTACAAACTACACTATTTGAGAGTTTACAGCACATTTTTCAGTTCCACTTGTTTCAGCAGAGATTATCCTGACCCAATGGATTTTTTTAGCACAAGACAAAAAGTATGTGAAATGGAAAATAATCTAATTCATATAGAACTTGACAATCATATAGTTCCAATAAGGGTAAAGTCATTAATTTAGGAGGTAAATGTGAGTTGCTGTTGAATAATTTTAGGTATCAGGTTAGAGATGCTTCAATTTACAGTAAGTATACAAATGCTTTGCTAAAGTCTTAACTGGTGAAGGGTCTTAGGGGCAACACACAACTGAGACATGCCAACTGCTGCCTGAGAAGATGATTTTGGAAGAAATTAAGTTTCAAGGACAGAGATATAAATGTGTGTATTACAAAGTACATTTGTCATAGCTACTAAAGCCAGTAAAGTAGCACACTGATTGAGGCTGGGTGTCGCAGGGGAAAAGATTCCGCCCGTCAAAACTTGGCTCAATCCCAGGCAGCGGTCCTTGTGGCTTGGTGTTCAACCAAACACAATTGTCAGTATTCAGTGGTTGGAAGCCAGTGAGGGATCATGGCCTACTGGTTGGTCTGTCCCCTGTCCCTTTCTGTTGGCAACTTCCCAAATGAAGACTGTCCATTTCAAATGGGTAGAGGAAAAACAAACACTTGTGTCAATTATTAAAATGTTGTTGACAAGTAAAATTTGGTCACTTGGGGAAAATAATCATATTGTAGGAGTACAAAAATTGATTTGCATGAAAGGGTGCCTTAATGTACTTGGGATTTGTTATCAGGTGTATTTTTTGACAGAGGCTAGCAGTTTATTCTTCTGCTTGGTTTGGTGAACATTTCCAAGCAATATTCCTTACCAATTTTCATGAAAACATTGCAAAAAATGTAAAATGTAAAACAGCAAAGTGGTACCAAGTTACCTCCTTGCCCAGTATACTCACAGCCTTGTATCTAACCAGGTAATGTTTAATGGGGGAACCGCCGTCGTCCTGCTTGATCCAGTTGACCTTAAGGGAATTGCCACTTTTTTGGACCTTGACTTCTAGTTTGGGGGCACTGGGTTCCCCTACACAGGACAAACCAAGGAATTATGATTAGCTGACATAAATATGGTTGTTGCATCACCATCCTTAGCCTCTAAACACAAGTTACCTATTGTGCTTCTAACCTTCCTACTATGTTGAAGTGTTCTTTTCGTCCTCAAGGTCAACTAAGCGAAAACTTGATTGCTAAATCAACTGTTGGAGTTGATTACCAGTTCAACCTATACTGTTTTAAGATGCTTTTCTTCAAATTGTAACAAGCATTGCAATCAGAGGACATTGCAGATGTGAAGGTAGTAATCACAGTGTGATTAAGGATTTCATCCTTTGTTGGTTTGAAGTAACACAGAGTGTTTTTGTGCTATCACGTTGCTCTAGTAAGCTGTTAAAGGATGAGAACACAGACAATAAAATCTTAAAATCAAATCCCTTCTGATCATTGGCTCGAGTGCTCCATGTTATCATACGTTGACTGATAGCAGACTCCATGATAGCATATTACAGCAACACACATGTTTGAGCAATCACAAGCCACTAACATTATGTCAAAAGGAAGATAATATTAACTTAGCAGACATACAGCAAAATGGTAATCATCTTTAAAAAAATGTGACAACATCTGACTAGTTTATGTCTTGCTAGCTTTACCTAACGTTTACACAACAGTTCCATACAGCTCCAGACATGGATAGGGTTAGAGTTAGGGTTACATTAGGATTAGTTTATGGCATCAATTTAAAAATATATTAAGCCTCATCTATGGGACATGAGATATAATGAGTACCAATTACATAGTGTATGCTAAAGGGTTAGCATGGAGCATCAAACCCAATGTTCTACCAGGGACAAATCAATGACTTTGGTGTCAATGTTCCCATCCCGTAACAGCCTAGTTTTGACACTCAATCAAAATCTGTCTTTAGATTACCAAACTCTCACCACCCGCAGACTTGAAAGGTGGGGGTAAAGGTTTATAGCTTTGAGGATTAAGATGGAAGTTGTGTATCGAGCTACATTGTTTGCAAAACTATTAGTGTTCGAAATTCTAAACAAGTGAATGGACAGCAGAGAAGTGGATTATGCTGCAGGAGGAGATAGATTTTGAGTTTCTATGGACATTTTGATACTTAATACATGTCATGAAAACCTTTGACCATTGAAATCCATTGGAAACCAATGACCTGTCCCCACAACAAACTTTGAACTTTAATCATGGCAGTGGAAGATCAAGAAACGGTCAAATCAATAATTTTTTTAGTGGTGATTTGTAAAGGTTTTGGAAGGCACTCAAAAACGATGCTATTTTGCCCATTGGGGTGTAAGATCAGAAAATGGGTGTTTTTTTGAAGGAAATTATGGTGTATTGTTGTTTGAGAGCCAACTGGAATCAACATAAACTCACATTTCAAGCCTACAGTAAGGGAGTATTTGAACATCAAAGATAGATTTTGGGTGGAGTATCCCTTTGAGGGCACCTTGAAGGGACAGAGGGCAGTGTGGCTGCCAAGGAACCAGTGGCTCCTCATTATCTGCTCTGTTCCCCTGAGTAATGACTGCTGGGTCGCTGGATAATGAAGCTGTAGGCCTTGGTTGGACATGTTATTTTCAATAATATATACATAGTCTTGGGGGTTGAGGTGTTGTGATGTTGGCTTTTACTTTCATGCCACTGTAAGGGCTGTAGGGGAGGACACTAACAACCCAAACTCATTAATTATGTACATATTGGTTACACACAGTTAGCCTTGTTATTATGTTATTAAATTGACTACCTCCTGATGCTACAGCCTTTGCCCTGTGCCAAAATCTGATAATAACAGTCCATAAGCAGGTGGCAGAAAAAACAACTCTCATTATCTTATATCATCTAAGACATGATTCAGACTTTAATATATGCCTTTGTTGGCAAGTCATTGAGTAGGGTAAGGGAAAAAAAATAACAGTGGCATACATTTCATATGGACACAGAAAAAAATGTCAGCGTTCATGTTTCCAGACCCAATATTTAACATTTCAAACATCAGTGTTAGTGGTTTTAGATAATTAAATGAATATGCATGAAGGCACTTTTTCTTGATTGTATGTAATCATCTGAGCACACAGCCTGAAAAAACTGCATTCCACTAGACTGGAGTGAGCATGACAGATGCTGGAAGTGAATCAGACAGTGTTAGTTAGTAACAGCAGCAGTAACATGGTGGCAGGTAGACATTGGTTCGGCATTGTTATTCACAAGCATCATTCTGGGTTAGGTAATTTTTTCTGAGGCTAAAACAGAGAAAAGGGCGGTTAGAATGAGAAGCTTCTCCATGCAGGCTGGAAACTTTGAGTGCTGCTACACATTTAGAGGGGAAACATGTGGAGCCCTGCCCGTGACCTCAGACTGACACACATGTAGTGATTCCACATGTAGCCCGACCTAGCACAGCATCCTCCCTCATCTTCCAGCATACATTGAGAGATAAGTGGATAGAATTGAACAAGAGTTATTGAAAACATGCTGTTGGATACAGAAATTCTTCATTTTAGTTTTGCTGCGTCAATTGTGTGGGTTCATAGTTCTATCTGATGCAATAAATAATGCTGAAATCAACATTACTATTTGTGTCAATGTTAATGTTAATCATTGTGAAGAAAGAACGTGACACTAGTGATTAGCCTTTGCAAATCACTATTAATATTATTAAATAAGATCAATTTAATGAATTATACATGTTACTGTAAATGTTACTGATATAAAAGTAGCCTGCATACAAAAGTGTCATAAGATAGGAGTATGCAGCAACTTTTTTCTTAAACAGAGGTTATTCAGAGCAGAAGTCTTTCATTCTCAGAATTCTGATCTGAAAATCTGTATCTGACTTTATTCTCAAAATTCTGACCATTTTCTCAAATTTCTGAGATTAATATGGTAGATTTATTAGTATTGTTGCATTTTATTAACCTGTTTATTCAGTTCTTTATGTATATGCAGAAGTGCAAGTACCAAGAAGACATGACACCAAAGACACAGACACATGCAGACAGGACTGACATTTTCTTTGGGAAACAGCAGGACAAGAAGAAGAAGAAGGATGCAACAAGAAACAGAACTTGCATGCTGCAGTAATGCAATGGGCTGCTGTGAGTCCAATCAGTGAAACACTGTCAGCTACAGTAGATAATTTGGGGAAAAATAAGAAAAGTTAGCTTTCTGGGTGAGTATGAGGACTATGTTTAATAGTGCGTGGGATGCAGGTTGCAGTCAGTGGCACATTGTGAGGGTGCTCCTGTGATGTTTAAATGCGATTCAGAAACACACTGGTAAATAACAAAAAGGTAAAATTTTAATGAAATAAATGATCTGTTGGTTTCACAAAGTAAAATCTGTGTTTTTTGTTAAAGATTTTTAATGCTACCTGGAAGCAAATTTTGGCACAATTTAAAGCTAAAATAAAAAAGCAGGGCTGTTAAACAACCCTCATATGATTGGCTGGCACAGCACTATGACTAAATGAGATGTGTGAAACCTTAATCTTAGCTTCAAAGTAAACCAACATGAGAGAACTAATGCAAAGTGAGATTTAAAAAGACAGATGGATTGAAATGTGTGAGCCCAATTACAATTAGATCGGTAGATTTGTATATGTTGCATCATTGCAATTTACTACACCTAAAATGAACAGGTATTTTGGTGTGTTTCAAAGTGTACAAGTTTCTTTCAAGTAAAATAAGTTTAGTAATCCATTCAACTTAAATGACTGTTTTATTGGTGCCTCTATGGGAAGGAGCGACCACATGAGAAAATTAGAGAGTTGTTCATGATGTAGTTCACTTTAAATCAGAGTTGAAGGACTTGCTGTAGCAAAGAGCTTCAGATATATCTTTGCTAGCTTTGAAGAACTTAAATCAATGACCATTTCCACCTGGTATTAACATGCAACCTGTATCTCTTTATCTTATCTGGACAAGGACAAACGCATGTTAAGGTGTAAATGCAAGCACAACACTTCTGTGGTCAAAGAGTTGACGATCACATCAAGTAAAAAGAATGTGGCCCTGGTGCATATTTCTTACATTATGATATCTGATTGCCTGTATAGAATTCATCTTTAACATGGCACTAAGAGAAGAATAGTCGTGCATTGTTACTTTATGGCTGCAATGGAAAATGGGCAAAAGGATCATAGTTGGCTAGAAGAAAGAGAAAGTCTTAAGATGAATGGAGATAATGAAATACTGTACTGAAATAGTGCATGTTTACTAAATGTTTACTACATATTTACAGAATGGCCTAAAGATGGATGAAAAATGGCCAAATAAAACTGCAAGTGTTTTAGTGTCTCTATGAATCTACTTTAACAAATGCCGTCTGAATGATCATTGCTGATCTAATGGTCTCAAACTACAAAAAAAAAAAAAAATTACCTTCTGTTGGCCAGCGAAGACGACATCATCAGCACCATGCAAGAGCCACATGACAAAGTCATATGATGTGCACGCACATGATTGGTTGACAGGAAAACATAGGGGAAGGAGGGTAGGGGCGTTGCGGGGAGCACATGGAAAACATACAAAACATTTTTGAAATGATGAAAACATGTCAACAGAATAAACAAATGAACAAGAATGTTAAAGACAAAATGACACAAAAGGAACACAAACAACCAAGAGAAATACATAAATTGATAAACAGATTTTTTGAATACATATAAAAAAAACATGTTGCTGAATATATGAAGCAGTTGCAGACTTTTAGTTTTGGTTTTTGGAAACATGTAGATTATCAATAAACATATAAACATACAAACTGATGTTGATTTCAAGATGTAGGTTTACAGTAAGAAACAACCAAAACTGTACAGCCAGAATTGCCTCATGCATCCAGATTATCAACAGCTTTTCCTCTGACAGATTTTCTTTTAGTCTAGCATTTTACATGCAATATTAATGCCCAATCTGAATTTGAACTATGGTCAGCTCTAACCCCATGGCTGCTATTCAAGACAAATTAAAGATAGAAAAACAGCAGTTTGTCTGGTTTTCCTGGGACAAAAGAGAAATCTGGGTCAAAAGAAGAACAGAGGAAACTCTGCAGCTTTGAGAATACAACCCATGCCAACTAAATATGATACACAACACAGCAGACAACAGTTTGAACACATGAAACATCAGGAGAAATACGCTCTGCATCAGATGACGGTCCAAAAGCATCTGTGACATTTGCTCTGAATGATGCACTTGCAGAAAACACAGAGTGGTGGCTGGAGCGTATATGTTGCTGGAGCACATACATATGAATAACTACATCCTACTGAATCTAATGTAAAGCCGAAGATGTATCTGACAAATGTTATTAAAAGTGTGTTCAAAGGGAGAGATTTAGTTAGGAACACTGCAAGAACACACAATTCTCATGCAGTACATCAGGAACTCAATTAAAAGGAGCAACAATAGACATACAACAATTACTCCAGTGACCTTGAACCAAACACACAATTTATGTTTGTTTACATACTGCACAATGTTACCTCAAATGTTGCTTTAGGGTTAGTGTAAACCTCAAATTAATGCAATAAGGAGTCAGATACAGTTGCTTTAAGGTGCAATTTACTGTCTCTTTTCACAAAATAATGATAAAATATCAGCAGGGGCTTGGAAGTGTTGCTGTCAGTCACCCCTTTGTTACCTCAGTGGTTATGTAGGATTTCTAAACAGGCAAAGAAGGCCTGGCTCAGTGTATATCCTGGCTGTGTTGTTCCTGGCAGCAAGTAGAAGAATCTCCTTTACATTACTGTTTGCATAGACATGCCAAATCCTCAATACTGCTCTGTCGTGAATGTCAGATGATTTGATACTGTGTCTGAGCTGCATGGACACAATGATGAGAAACACTGAGGGGCTCTCAAGAAAATTCAAAGTCTACAGTGACAGAGGTTTTGATAAGAACTACACAATATAGATGGCAGAGAGGCAGAAACTGGTTCGGTAGGTAGTAGGAAGTGGAGGAAAAAGCATTTTTGCAGGGTGGTACCTCCCTTTTTTTGTACAGTCATGCATCAGTGCAGACTGTCATGTGTGGAGAAATGACGAGAATAGCCGATTTCCTAACCAATCAGTGGTTGTGACTATAAGCACTCCTGCCATCGCACAATTCAACATGGTGACTGTAAGTGTTACTAATAAGTAGTGTAACTTGCACACTAAATGCATTCTGATGTGGTGTTCAGCTATGTTTTCTGGGGGAAAAATAGTGTCCATGGCAAAATTAGTGTTTAGTGACCTTGAATGATTGAATTTACCATTTTGATGTTGACATGAATGGTACTTACTCAAGTACAAGTCAGAAAATGGTAATTGCAGTAAATTGTATATGGCACAAACACAACATGAGGTGTTAGCGTGGAGCCTACTATGACTCAATGTTTTTGCCAAACTTTACGGTCATGATACCTTCGCTATCTCTAACAAAAGTGTCAGCATAGAGTTCTGTAGCCACTGATCTACCAAGGTCTTTCAATTTGACATCTGCATTTTCACAAATGAACAGGTCACAGCAAATTTTAGTATAACGTACTCTAAATGCATTCCAAACTCATTGCACCACAATCAGAGGAGTCCTAAGTATGCACTGTGATTTAAATGTTCATGAACTGTGTTAATTATGTCATACACAACACTATGGTCAGGCGGTTAGAAGGACAACCTTCATGTCCTTGACAAATGTTAGTAAAATCATAATCTATGAGAATTCAAGACGGTTAGCAAAGCTATTCAAACTCATTGTGCTGTTTTGCTGTGGCTATACTCTACAGAGGGTGTATGAGCTCTCCTATGAGCCACATCAGACATAAATGGACATCTACACTAACTGTGAGGCCAAGCAGGTAAGAGAGATAGTGGTGAAGAGAGACACACTGCACACTGCGCGACTGGCATACTCACTACGGGCCATACTGGTGGCAGCGATAGGGGGTGGTATCTCTGATGAAACTGAAAGATGGTGAAAACATGGTGAGAGGAGCTGGAGTTCTCCTCAACGAGAGCAACTCAGTGCTGGGTCAGTTTTGTTATACTTTCTTGGTGATAAGGAATTCCTCTGGAACATTCACGTGGAACATTGACTCCTCTTGTTTTTCAGCATCTGTTAGCACATCCACTGTGCTAACCACGGTGATGCAACAACACAGACATGCTATAGCTTTATTTATTACATCCTGTGTAATGGGAATGTCCACTTGAACCGAGGCCATTAAAACACAAGGTCTCAGTACAGAGCACGCCAAGATCAAAGTTATGTTCTTGGGAGTCCAAACTTGCAAGACGAGGGGAGGACGCAGTACCATTAATTTGCAGCTGGGACAATAGCATTCTGACTGACATTACCAGCCCAGCTGGGCTCAGGTTACTCAACATAACATTACTCGACATAACTGTACATCTCTGTCATCACTGTAATGCGCAGTATATTTATGTACAATAAAACCTAATTGTATAACATACACTAAAAACCCTCTGTTTTCATGTACATGTATTTATTGAATTGTGGCAGGACCTGACTATATCAGCAGTGCTATTGTACAGCCTTAACTGCCCAATAAAAACATCAACCTTAACTTTCTCTTCAACCAAACCAAATTGGCAGCAACAAATATTAAAGTTTGACTCTGAGACCAAAGTATATCTTATGTTTAAACAGCTACAGAGAAGTCAGTGCTTGAGGACTATTACCATTGCATCACTGACCTCGGAACAGGAACTAGTCCCTGGATGTTGGACTGTGGCTGCCCTTGGCTCCTTAATAGTTAAGATGGGGGGAAATGCTGAGGACAAATTTCCCCACAGTACAACTTATAAGTTAAAATGGAATAGGTTTCCTTATCATTTTAGAGTTAATGCCTGTAAGCATCAAAGGAGCTTCTCATGGAAACAAAGTTAAGCAGGAACAATGACAGCATTCTTTCAACTCTTCTGCAGCGCTTATGAGACTACAGTGAGTTCCTTGTTGAGCATCCTATGCTGCGTTCTTATTTGTTCAGCAGTGAGTGTACAGTACAGTGTCAGCTTCCTTTCCTTTTGTACCTATACCAACTGTCTTTTGTTTTGGTAGCCGTGGTTTTGTTTCCAGCAACAACTAGCAATTACTTTAAGCTGTCAGATTTCTACAAAGCATAACACACACGCTATTATTCTCCTTAAACCAAGATAATGCCAAAGGTAATGTTTAAAAAATGCATACATATAACTCACTGATCCAATCTAAATACTATATAGCAACAAAAAGATGTGCCATTTCAAGGATTTCTGTTTGTGCATGTAAACATAATAGCCTGGTTTTAGAAACCTGAATATTCAAGCTAGTCACACTGCGAATATGATCAAAACCAGGATAAGAGTCTTATCTGGGGTACTAGTGTGAATGTAAAAATTTAAAATTTGAATCCAGACCATGTCGACTGCTGTACATTAGCCACAGCTGTGATGCAGAAAACAAATACCGTAACTGGGGTTTGAAGAGAACGTAGAAAACATTTTCCTGAGCAGCGGTAAACAGATGCTCTGTCCAAAGAAAGCTGCAGCTTTCACCACCTGCACCTCAACAGAAACTAGGAGGCTATTTATAGTCTTTCTGAATATGCAGTCTGGTGACCTATGAGACGTCAAGTCTAATGGCCAAATTACAATACCAAAATAAAAGCACACTGTCAGCACAAATGGGAATCCTAAAGATTTCTGGGACTTAAAGGCCTGCAACGTTGCCCAGCTTAGAATATTATTAGCAGTAAATATTCTAATTCCACATTAATTACCACATGATAATACATCCGTAATCCTCGTTGTTGTCTCTAAAGATATACCTTCTTTAAAGGCCTGATATAACACTTATTAGCTGAACTGCTGCAGTGCACAAGTACAATATACGTTATACTAGAGAGACACCGAAAGAAAGATGTTACCAGCAAGCAATACTAAAGAAGTAAGGATGGCACTAAGGACTACGGTACAAATAACTCACTTGCTACAGACTGTAAGTCTGTCATATCATTCGCACACACTGCTAAACAAACCTGAACGGAATGGACTGCTGTCAGGGAAATTGGTACAACAGGTAATGAAATGAGTACTGATATTTATGTGGGAAAATTCAAGGTTTTGGGGTTTGGGTGATAATTTCTGTGGAACTTTCCATGGAAGACATCATGTGATTGAGAACATTGTTACATTCAAATTATTGTAGGATGTTTCTTAAATCATTAAAGCGATGTTGTAATATAGAGAGAAGGGTCAAAGTAAAGTAAATAAATGCAGTGGAGATGGAAACAAGTACAGGGAAAAATAAAGCAGACAAGACAGGGAGAAAAGAAACTTACTTGTGAAAGAATACCCTGAGAAGTCCAATGGAAAACAGAACAGATGAAAAACCATGATGAGAAAACAATAAAACAAAGAGAAGAAACAAAGACAATGAAATGAGAAATATGAACAATGAAAGAGGGCAACTCTGTCCTGCCACATCATTAACCCACTGTCACACTGCTACTGTGTCTTATTGGACCTTCTGTCGACAGCCAGTCTCTCTTCTCTTTGTTCTGCAGCTAACTTTGCCTTTTGATAATAATGGCGCTGTATTACCCTCCAAATTAAAAATGAGTCTTTTTAATGACTTCAAACTCAGATGTGACTTTGGTCGTGGTAGGGATGCAGGGTGTTTTCTTAAAAGGACACTGGATTTCTAGATGACAATCCCAATCTGTAATATAACACATTAACTGACATGCATATAATCTAAAGTGATTCGTCCATGTCTGTTTTAATTTCTGTAAATGATACATTAAGTATAGTTTGAGCTCAACCGCAAGTTTTACATTTTAAAAATAAGTTAGATTAGTGCAAACTACAGCTATAAATACACCAGACACTGTTTTTTGCTGAAACATCTTGAAGTAGGACAAAGCCTCTCTCTTCAGCTTTAGGGAATCAAGCAAAATAAGGAGGATACTAAGGAGAGCTATTTCTACAGAAGCAGAGGGGTGATGAAGCACAGATGGGAGCATGACATAGAGGCTGGTACTAGCTAAAAGAAAGATTTATTCATGACCCTGATTTGAAATTCGGACTGAGAAATAGGACTGTTGTCTTCTAATTGGGTAAAGTAGCTCCACAGTGGATAGACGTATTAAAGGATATTTGGGTTTATTACGATTTGGGTCTTATTTTAGTGTAACATGTAACCCACCAAGTAAGTTGAGGACACAGTGTGACACAGTCAGACGATCAGAAAACAAAAACAAACAGTAAAACTATTACTGTTCATTGTAAACATCCATCACAGTTTACAGACCGACTTTCTAGTTCCATTTTGACTCCCTGTGCTTACCGATTTCCTGCACAATGAGGGATTATTACTGTATCAACATTTGTGGTGTGCTCGCTTTCGGTTTAACCTCCAAATAAAATGGTTTAGATAATCTGGCTAAACTGTTGGCTTGTTTGCAACCTTTCTGATCGTCCGACTGCTCGTGTTTCCTGGCTTTGTTGTAGCAATGTTGCCATGTCCCAGATTTCAGAAAGTACTTTGGTGGGTACAGTGCCATCATAACCAATAAAATGATAATTGAAACTATGAACTAAGACCCAAGTTGTGATAAAGCAGAATTATCCTTCAAACTCCAAGGTCATCACCAATACTACCACATTGCCATATTATGTGGACAGTTCCATGATTTCTTATAGCCTGCCTTATAACCATAAAGAGGGATCGTTCTCAACTGTTCAAGAACTAATATGTACCATACTTCTGCCATCAAACATATGGAGCAAGAACTGTATAACGTACCATTATCACACTAATTGTTTTTAGGAAATGAGACTCTTTTCCCATGTTACAATGTGAAAAATGAGTCTATGCAGTTATTTGGTTTTATAATAAACCCTTACTGGATAAATGTAAATAAGATCTCAGAGATGATTGAGCCTAATTTATACTTCAATCAGAAAGCATTATCTGACATGATTGCACATAAATAAACACAAAATTGACACATTTAATGTCAAGCTGACACATTCTGATTGGTGATGACAGGTGTTGCACACCTGTTCTTTGCTGTAAGGTTGCAGACAATGCCATATGTCTAACACAGCTGTGACTTGACGCAGGATTATTCTCCAAGAAAAACTTTAATGGTGACAACACGGAGGGTGACAGCAAATTGCTCCAGAACATCAGGCAAAGTGGTGCAAGTGTCGTGGTGGCTGACGAACAAATACGATATGGTCAAATCTTCCCTCATCTGCTTGACAAGTAGGCATTCTCCTTGTATAACCCTTGTTCTGTTCAGGCTCTTTCTCTTCTCGTACTTTCTTCCAAACACGGTTAAATAGAAAATTTCCTCCACCTCCAACATTTCATCATGCGCTGCCATTTCCTTCACAAAATATAAACAATCTTCAGCAGAGCTTGACCTCTGGCTGCTTTATTAACAATATGCGCTGTCACTGATCTATAAATACAGAGCTGACACTTCTTCACACTGAAGTGTAAATCAGCCTTCAGAATGCACAAGTGCTTCCCAGAAAGCTTTCACTAAATCACCTGAATTGTGGGCTAAAAGAGCAGGACTCTGAGAAATGGAAGGAGGCACGTTCTTCCTTACACACTGCAAACATTCATGAGGAAAGAACCACATAATACTGTTCAGTGATGAAGGATACAGAGGTTATACTTTGCACAGTTAACACTATTAGTCAATTTGGATTATGACGTGGCAATGGCATCGTGAATTATTGCTCCTTCTGGCCTGGCTGGAAAAGGACTGCATTGGGGCTTGGCGTGAGAATAGAGGAGTGTAGGGGTGAAAGCATCTGGGCTCAGCTAGACACGAGCAGGCGGTGGAGTGAGGAACAGCATTAGGTTCAATAGCATTGGGGTCAGAGGAGCGCTAACTGAGAGCAGGGACACGAACAGTGAGGGCAGTACTTACGGACTGGCTCAGTCTTGAAAGTGCGGCCCGTGCTGCTCTCGCCTTCACCTTTTCCGTTGATGGCGGACATCCTGACCTCGTAGGTGGTCTCCGGCTTCAGGCCATCAATGGTGATGTCGATCATGCCTGTTGGAGGCGAGGTAGTGTTATTCCATGCAGGTATACAGGGAATCAAGAAACGGTGAAAAAGGGAACAATATTTGTTCTTTGTGTGCTAATGTGTGTGAGATAATACATAAACGCCAAATTATGGTCAACTTTGTAACCTAGTCTTCTGTTATTCATGTAAAATGTCTTTTTGCGAAAAACTAGTATACACTGCTTTGTCAAAGAAAATGTAAACATAAGCCTTATTAGGCATTTAACCGAACAACTGATGGAGTCATTTTTTCTTGGGAGAACAGTCTCCAACAGGTCCACCAGCATCACAATCAAAAGTACATTTCCTTTCAGAAAGTCACGCAAACAAAAACGGATAAATCTCACATAGATGCAATTTTGTTCCAACTATTGTTGCTTTCTCTTCCTGCTCTTATTACAGTCACTACCACAATTTGTACAGTATATACTACATCATGTACTGTATT
This sequence comes from Oplegnathus fasciatus, assembly GCA_003416845.1. Lineage (NCBI taxonomy): Eukaryota > Metazoa > Chordata > Actinopteri > Centrarchiformes > Oplegnathidae > Oplegnathus > Oplegnathus fasciatus. Next base: position 488,784 of record NTHP01000036.1, read on the forward strand.
TCCTGTTGCTCTGTTGTGTCTGTTTTAGACAGCACCTACCAATCTGTACTATCTCACTTTTTACTGAATAAAAAAGTAACTAAAAGAATTTGCAAAAAATAAAACTAAATAACTTCATCTGTTTTTTTTGTTTTTTTTTCACAACTAATATATTTTATATGTATATATATATATATATATATATATATATACATATATATATATACATATATATTTCAATAAGCTCTCAGATGCCTACTCTAGCTTGATCCATATTAAACAGGTTACCATTTAATGTATTGATGTGTACATTTTAATTTCACCAGAAAACATGGGACTGAGCCGGACTTGCTTTTACCATTCGACTGTGATCATTATTTCTTTCCCCTGCATTAGAAGTTACCTATAACTCCAAAACAGACAGTAGCTGCTGGCTGACAGGGTTTATGTTTATTTATTCACATGCACCATGACACCAAAGATAGGCTGGAATATACTTCTAACTGGATTATCTGTGGCGAATTAGTCACCAATGGGAGTAAAGACAGATTGTGTAGGCCAACAGAATACTTGTGCACGTAATGGTAGCCATTGAGCACAAGGGCAAAGCAGACCAGCATCATGAAGCGCAAATGCCAAGAAAAGGGCAAGTTCTAATTACAGTGGGGTTCTGTGGTTTATGATTACTGGTTGTACTGTAGGGAAAAAAAACATTAAAGATAAATTGCAACACAAAGGTTGTTACGTGCAGTACAGAAAGAAAGCTATTAGGAAAACCTGTACTGTAATTTTTAGATGTAATTTTCATGGGTGAAGTGAATTAATTTAACCAGTAATCAACAAGAACAAGAAACATTTTGATAGCTTCAAATATAATGTATAATGTGTGAATAAATCCTTAAAGTATGAACTTATGGTGTTTTTTTCTAGAGGTAAAAATAATAAAATTTCGTAAGTAAAATGTATTACATTTCATTAGACAGACACAGTCATTTCCATATTAGCGAGGCACTGTTGAGATTTCAATCAGGATACACACACACATATACAAATGTGTTTCTTGACTTTTGTCATAAAAATCCACTTGGCCGATATCTCACTGTGTAATACAAAGAAGAGTAATTTCATGGATGAGAACAAATTTAGGCCCCGGTGCAAAACAGCTGAGAAACATTTTTCGATTACAGTGACTCCGAGAAAATTCTAAATGTGTTTCACATTAATGTCTCAATGAGAAGGACTTTCAGAATGAACCATGCATAAATGACTGCTTGGGGAAACTGTATGAATACAGCTAAAAAGCATAAGTCCAAATGAATTCACAACAGGGCTTCTAGCACCACCGACATCAGTAAAATGCTGAGACCATTCATGTTCAGATGAGATTTCTAGTCGGCAACAGAGTAATTTACCACTGATTACCACATGCTGGTTTCCTCAGCTTCCCTAAAAGGTTATCTCCACAAATCATAACAATTGTTACAAATTCGACTGACTCTGGTGTGTGCTAGTGAATGTGTTGATACAGTGCATGCTTACTGCAGCATCAAGGACGGTGTACCGATGTCTGAGAAGTCAATCGTTGAAGGTATTAAGGTAACATATACAGTAGTATAAATGATTATGAACAGGCAATGTGTAACTTGTTTTTATTAAATCATTATTAAATTAATAAACTCCAACAGTGCCCTGTTACAGGTTATTTGCCCAGGTTTTGAGATAAATGTCTCTGACATTTCTTGTCCGCACCCAAACACGATGGAGTTGAATGTACTAAAGGGCCATTTTGAAAATTTTAAATTGAGCTAGTTTATTAATGTTTACTACAGACCATATACAATACAGGCACGTATCTAATGCATATAACATAAAATATGATGTGTTAATAGACAGGTTTACAGGATACAGCATAAAGCACAGCAGGTGTATTCTAACTTGTAGCTTCATGTAGGCCTATGTATGTGCACACTGCAGATGTAGATATCTATATATGGACACACAGTGATGGGTGTGGTATGTCTATCTGGCAGTACTGCTTTCAAACATGTGATGGCAGCCCTGGTTCACAATATTGTGAGAGACACTTGAAACTCAATAGCCTTTTTATTGACACATTTCAGCCACTAGACAATTCTTCATCAGTAACAATGTACTTCCTTCCTGGCAAGTTGTAGCTTAAATAACTAGACCTGTAGTATTCCTGATTTTACAAATTAACGTTACAAATGTATTATAACAAAATGTATTCCGTACAATGTGTACAGTGCAACAGACAAGGTCTATTCAGCGTATGTGTGTTTTGGAGAGGCCTTAATTTATCAGATGTGGAGTAGCTGATGTGGTTGAATGAGATATTTTTGGTAACATTTACTGCTGGTGCGTGGGTGCATGTGTTTTGTTTTGTGTATACGCTCGCATGACAGGCGGCTCTTGGGCCTTGAGCTGACAGCAGAGCCTGTCAGCCACTGACTGATACGTCCCATGTGGCAGACAGGACGAAAACCATCCAGATTTGTAAGAGCCACAATTCCCTCAGTGGGACGGGGATATATATCTGGGGCCTGTCAGTGTCTGAGCTGACTGTCATTGAGGCTACACTGTGTTCCACCTCTTCTCCTGACATCAGCTACTGTCATGTTGGGATTAACTGCTGTTGCTAGCCGAAATGTTTTCTGCAGTTTTGGCCCATATTTCCTTCATGTAGAGGATGCGCTACAACAACAAAAACAACAATAATAATAATACATTTTTTGCCTGTATGTCCACTACTTTTCAATGCACTGCCATATCTGTATATGAATGGTTAGAGTACTGTAGAGTGTCACTGTTCCTGGAAGAACCATGTTGATGGGACATTCTGTGCCTTAGTAATGTCATAAAAAGTGATTATATAATAATAATAATAATAATAATAATAATAATAATAATAATAATAATAATAATAGTAAAATGTCATAATGAAAACAAAAAGTGTAGCTAATGTTGCCATGTTGCTAATGCTACACCTGAGCCCTGTTTTTTTCCCCGGAAATTGGATAATACATTATATAAATATTACATTTTTGTGAAAGCTGCACCATGAAAAGTCACTTCTCAGTTTCTCTTTGCACTGTAGCCATTACAGAGCATGGCTTGCCTTGATACTCAGAGTTAAAATCGTATGATTAAGTGGCAAGATCTAAGGTTTTAATCAGCACCTGTTTTACATGATTCCAAAACTGATTTAAGGATGTTATTTGTCAACAGACACTGGAAGGTTCTACTCACCTTCTTCGAGATGACCTTTGAAGCAAGATGAGTCATTTGGGTGCTAAGGATTAAAATGGCTTAAGAGGTACTAAGGTGTAGCTGATGCAGGTGATGCATCTAAAGAGTCTGCTGAAAACACTGACCCTGAAAAGAGAATTTAATAACATCGCTTGCATCCACTTTGCTCGGCTGAAAGTGTATTTTTCAAGGCTTTCAGTGGAAATGTAGGTAAGTGGTGGTGACTCAGGGACTTGTAAAATAATTCAACATACGGAGCAGAAATCTACGTCACAGCAGGTGTTTATGAAAAAAATATGATGCTAAAAAGAGCCCAAAATGAGATTTCTTGTGAAATGATGGCAATGTTGGCAAATATATTGACTTAATAGAGACTTACATGTGCTTCTGATAGCCAAGGGGAGGCACAAAACAGCATTCCAATGAACTTTGGTCAGGAGAGATGGGTGACTCACCGTCCACAGCATCGTACTCCCTGCCGGTCCAATCCTGGCCAGGCATACGCCATTCCACTCTGTACTTGATAATGGGCACTCCACCCATGGAGTCAGGCTCCTCAAACTCTACCACTGCTGTGCTGGAGAAAGGTTTCACTTGTTGAATATCTGGCGATGATGGCACCTCTGCAACCGAGCACAGACAAAAAAAAACCAACATATATTTTTTCTTTTCAGAAGCTCATTCTGAAAGCTAGCAATGATGCAAAGAATCACATAACATACACAAAATATAATGATTCACAAACTGCATGAAAGTCCCAGTATATGCAGTATACAATGTGACAAATGTGAATTTCCAAGATTCTATTTAATTCATGTAAAATAAGCACTTTAGCAAACAGCTTTACCACCAGCCTGAGTTGCACTTTGATTCATGAAGATGGGACATTTGAGTGTGTCACAGAAAAAGAGCACCCTACACAATTTAGTAGTCTTCCGTAGACACTATAATGCTGATTTCATTCAGTGGTAGGGCCTAATAAGGGCAATCAGTATATTAGGTGCGTGTTATGTAAATCCAATCAATTTTGGTCTAGAGTCTCTTTACAATAAAAAAGAGTCAGTACATTCATGGTTTCCAGAGGATGATAAAGAATTGAGTGTCTCCCTGACCTTTCCTCTGGTGCCTCTATCAAACTAAAACTTCCACTTGTACACAAGAAAATGAATCTAATGGATGGACTACTAAAACATTTACTAATCACTAACCCCAGAGGATGAACCCCTTCGATTTTACTTCGACACCATGACCTTTCGTCTAGCTACACCGCCAACTGTACCACTACTGGTACCTCTCTAAAAACAAAATCAACAACAAAACTGTGTTGTGTATTCAACAGATCGCTGTCATATTCTCTGATGTAATGTATTCTGCAGTCTCTATGCGTCACTAGTGGGGCTTTAGTCTTGTTTGAATTCAAGCACTTAAACCAACTGGTAATTATGAAGCAACACTGGATTTTTATCTTAGTGCTAAGAGGTCAAGGAATCAACTAATCATCAATCCATTTATGTATGTCTGCAAACTTCCTAGAGCCACTCACAGGCATCATACAAACAGAAACACAATTGAAAATGATGATATGATAAACCTACATATTCTTTTCTGGATTGTTTATCATTAGTATGTAATGTAGAGACTGCTTAATTACCCTTGGAATTGAAATGACTTTGTTTAGTGAAGATCTTTGCCTCATGCTACATGTCGATTTTCTCACTGACATATCAATGTATCTGAAGGGTTCTTTTTGGGACCCCGACTTTGGTTGGAAGGAGTCACTGTGGCATACTGATGAGCTATGCAGCAAATGAAAAAGCAGACAGAAAATACCTCAAAGGGCCTACAGTATATTACACAGTGGCAGCAGAGGTTGTTAGCACAATTAATTCGACTACACTGTATTTAGACAAAGTCCTGAGTGACCTAACTCTGCTAATGGGTCCTAAACAATTTGCATACCAAATGAAGCTAACACAAACCAAATGTAGTCCAAAGAAAATAGGACTTGAAGAACAGTTCCACTGCGATTTGAATTTTTACTCATTACCTGTATGTGCTGTGGAGTGCCTCCCGATTCTGCACATGGTCCAGCTTTATTTTCTATTTATATGCTGCCTTTTGGACATCTCAGGCAATATACAGATATATCTCTTAGCAATGACCCGGTTATTTCAAGGAAATTAGCACCTTCCTGAATTATTTTGAGGAAAGTCATAAGTGGATGTTTCAGATTTTCCCTCAATTACTGCAAACACAAACTAAACAGAGGTCCTAATTATGGCTCCTGATGGAGTAAAAATGGACTCTTGGTAGTCTAAACTATTCAATCAGTAGTTTAAGCTTGTTTCCATGAGCTTTCAAATATCTCTAAGATTTGTTCATTACATCTTGTCTTGACTACTGTAATACCATGCTTACTGGCATTAGTAAAAGATCACTCTACTGTCTACAGCTTGTTCAAAACTCTGCTGCTGGGACTTTATATGCATATTTCACATATCCTTGCACCCTACATTGGCTTCTGATTGGCTTTAGAATTTATTTTAAAATGTTATTTATAACTTCTAATGAGCCTTGCACCTGGTTATATTGCTGACCTGTTAACCCCCCATGTTGCTACACAGGGGTTTTATCTTGACCTTGGAACAATCATTTTGTTGTGGGTGGTTGGATCCACATTGGGTGGTATGACTTTGGTTGGTAAAGAGTGGGAGAGTGGAGAGTGGGAGAGTGGAGGTTCAAGTGGTATTCATTTATCACGTAAAATTAATGAGTAAAGTCACCAATGTTATATTGTTTTAATGTTTCCTCTCATTGGTATTCTATGGCATAAAGCGTCATGGACTGGCCAGGCAGGTATTGTCACATCATTTCGGGGTTGTGAAGTCATCACACCTCCAACACTCCCCGCTTACCCCCATTTGGGATTTTAAATCATTTAACTTTTTCATTAAACTTTTGTTTAATTTGAAAAAAAAAAAAAAATCCTACATACATTCAGTTAAATGTAATGCTTCAATTTTAGTGAACAAACCTGCTTGGATAAGAAGGAACTCCTTGGACTCAGTGCCCATCACATTGGTTGCAGTGCAGTTGTAGCTACCAAAGTCATTCTGAGAATCAGGGGTAATCTGAGAGACAGAAAAAGACAAAAACACTGAGAAACACCAGGTCATGTTGCGAGGCACTGCAGGTAAACAACAAAAAAATACAACTAGGAACCATGTAGACCCATGAAGAACTAGAATATGTGCATCATCAGGATGTAATCGTTAGTTAAGAAGAACATAGTATCTAGCACTCTGTACTCAATGACTTCTAATGTCAAATATCTTTGACTCAAGACTTGCTCCAGATCTACTTTTGAGCTATTCATGTCATTATTCAGAACGCTCACCAAGTATGTTTAAAATGACTCAATTACAAACAGTAAAATATACAAAAAAGCCTTTATAAAGCTATGTTTAAGAATCAGCAGGTCAAATCTTTTGATGCTAAAGTGGAACAAAAATTCAAACAAAAATATTTAGAATTGCTTATTACAGTTTATCTCTATCTGTTAAGTAACTACAGCTGTTGTAGACACAAAATCTAATATCTGAAAGCTGACATGCCCTGCCAAAATTGCAATATTCAGTGCACTGCAAAAACAGTCTCTTCGTGTTCTATTTTGTCCCATGCTTTTTATGTCAGTAAGGTGCAGCAGACCTCCAGGTAGCTGATGGTTGGTGTGTTGTAGATCTTAATATTGGTGGTGTTGGCAAAGGGCAGCTGGACGCCATCTCTGAACCAAACCACAGAGGCTCCGGGGTGAGCCTCCACCTCACAGCTGATGTTGGCCGCGTTTCCCTCCCACGTGTACACTGTCACTGGACCCAGGATCTTTGGAGCATCTGCAGCAACACACAGAGGAGTGAAGACGGTAAACATTGTGTTTGGAACAGTTTGCTGATAATCTGAAGTGTTTACTCCTTGACTCTGGTTCACCTGGCCGATGATACAATGCATAAGGAGAGAAGCAGCAATTAACTAACCACAGGAAAGAAGCAGACAGTGCAAGGGGTTATGCTTTTTAAAGAATGATATATACTGCATGTTCGGGGTAGACTTGTGTAATGGGTCTGAATAGTCAATACATTTATTTTCTCGTTTTTCAACCACTTTAAGTGGAAATTGTCTAAAGGTCAAGGAAAGATTTAGATTTAGAGGAACCATAGAAGAAAAATCCAACGCTGCTTTTAAATATGAATCTAAAGTGCCAAGAAGAAAGTCAATACAAAAGTTGTACAGTACATCCAGGCATTATTATATATCCTTAGACATAGCATCAGTACTGTATCTGTACTGTACCAGGCCAGCGCACATAACCGGACAACATAAATGAAAACAAATAATTAAAAAGTTGTAATGCTTCAATGAAAAAGAACAAAGTAAGAAAAAGTAAAATAATGTCACACAGATACTAAGAAAACACCATCAAGGTTAAAATGATGATCTATTCAGCTTAACCTTTATAAGACCACAATGATACTTTTCTGCTCACACTATAAGACATTTTTTTGTCTCAGACTGTTGTCATGGTGACATGGGATACATAAACAATTTGGCTACGATAAAATCAGTCATGTTTTAAAACTGTCCTGGCGTCTGGAACGGCTAATGAAGAAGTGAAGGCACGTCTTGGAACGGCTTGAACCAGAGGACCTGTTGTGATGGGCAAGAGTTCTGTTCCAGCATGAGGATTTTTGCTTCACATCTCACATATTTATGTGGGAGAGGCGAATGACTGAGTGGTCTACACTCGGCTTTGGTTTGCGCATACATTTTGCCAACATGAATAAAATGGTCACTAATACAATCTCATTTTCATCGAACAGGGATCTGAAGGTAATATTTCCATTATCCAGTGCTAACTTGTGAATTCATTCCACAAGTGTGTCAGAACAGGGAAAGAGGAGATGTTCTATTGATTCTATATCCGTTTTACACAAAAGTATATAAAAACATACATATAATCATCAAACCCATCAAATCTCAGTATGGAAAATCCACAGGACTGATAGGAATCAGTCAGCTGGGAGAGGCCACACAGAGTTTTCTATTGCAGGAGCAAGTCATTTGTGGGATGACGATACTTCCTTCCTTCCCTGAAGCTCTTCTTCTCAGCATTTCCAGCAGATCTTATCATGTCTACCAGTGAGATACTTCATTTAGAAATCTTTGTAATCAAAAAAGACATTTACAAAAACACTCCCGAAGGCAGCAGAAGCAATCATGGCTGTGCTGACAGAATCTGCAATCTTAAGGGTAAACAAATGCTAAGTGTAGTCTAATGGCTGCATTTGTCTTACTTCTATACATTCAAGGGAGGTTCTTTTATGATATCCATTTAAGTTTTAAAGACCTGTGCTGGCTTTGTGGAACATTAAATTGCCACTTTTTGCCCATTTTATTTGTGACAAAAAGTAAGCGTAATGTTTTACTGCAAGATGCTCCAGCAAAGCAATTACAAACACTTAAATGTCTCACAGGGCTCAGTGCCATTATTACACAGTAAGACTAATAGGTGCACAATCACGAGTTAGCAAGAGCATTGAGTCAACAGAAATAACTATATAAAATTCAACTCGTTCATTTTGGGTTTGATGAACATTAGATCCTTCCCATCACTGCAACTGCTCTATATTTTATACCTGCAGAGATATCAATAACAATGCTACCATTCATGCTACAGTGTAAGCCCCATTTAGCAAGCTACTTTGTCATGCTCATTGAATTGAATTGATACCATATGGTCAGCACTCCTCACCCTGAGATCTAATTTTTGGCATCATCATTGCTAAGCAAGAGACTATAACAGGAGATGACTGTTCTCCTGCATTGTTTCCTTTTATCACATCCTGCTCACACCACTGAGCCGTGCTTCTGAACGCAGTGAAGTATGCTTTGTTTCCTGAGTGCTCTGAAATGCTGTGGCCCCTGACACTGCTGGGGCTTTACTTCTGACCCTGGATCCTTGAAAACTCTGCAGTGTGCTGCTGCTGGGATTGATGGACGAGGCAGAGTCAATAGATGCTCCATCGCCTGCAACCCTGATTAGACTCCGGCTCTTTCTATCAGTGCTGCTTTTGGGCATCGTTGAATCACGACAGTGCCTGCGACCTGCCTGTTTGATTTCTGTAACCTGCTTCAGCTGCAGTCTTAAAATATAAAATATATTGCAATTAAAACTGTTAATATCTGCAGACCCTACAGAATATCACATTATGTGTTGTGAACTTGGCAATAATAAAAGTTTTGCATATGAGTTATAATTTCTAACTGTATAGCCAGCAGGACAGAGGTAAGTGCATGAGACGTGACCTGCTTGCAGCTCAAACACTGTTTTCATTAGACATTCATGATAAATAAACCTTGGCCGCTGAAACCGGTGCTCAAACAGAGAAGATATTAACACTTTCCTATCAGTCCTTCAGCAGCAAACATAGACACACTCAGCCCAGCTAATGGGATCATGCTGTGCAGCAGATAGGAAGTTCCATGCTAAGATAATGTCTTCATTGTGTGAGTGGGCGAGTGGTGATAGAGAGGACAGAGAGTGAGAGCTGTGCTCAAGACAAAGCACCTTTTCTTATCGATAATTGCTTGGCAACAGTGAATCAGCTACCTGATTACTTGCTGATTACTCTAGCTAACTGCAAGCCCTCAAACAACTCTATCAACACTGCGTTGTGATTATATCTTGGAGCAAATTGCTGGCGCGTTGAGAGCAAGGCATATTAATCCAATTAAGCGTTCATTGGCTGTATTTATCTCTCTCTTTTTTATCAAGGTAACATCCGATAGATTTCAAAACGAGATTAAACACGATTTGGCCTCCATCACACACGTCCTATCTTTCCAAGGATATGTTTTGAGTATGATAAGTAACGGATGGGAAGATGCATGCAAAAACACTCTGACACACTTGTCTTAAATTGTTGACCCTAAATGGAGATGAACACCTCTGGGCACCCTAACCTCATAACTAACCTCTCCAAACGCAATCTAACCACTATGTCACTTTGCCTGAGGCAGTATTAGGTCACTAGTTGTGGGTACTATAAGTGTACTGATACTGCCTATAATTTGAGCTCAGCTGCTGTTGTATAGTTTCTATTTTATTCTGTTGTTCTTTTTATTTTATATAATTTAATTATTTATTTATTATTTTTTCTTTTAAGTTTCTCTATTTACCTGTACCTATATCTGCCTTCTTATCTTATAATCGTAGTCACATTTGAAATCTAGAGTGCTGGAGTAGAGTGGCCAAACAAATAAAAAACATAACGTCCTATATACTTACAGACTGTAGCTAGAAAACAATTCAGCAATCAAAATCGTTTGTACCCTCACAGGCTCTCGCGGTCATGCAGATGCAGAAAGTATAATTTAAGCTTTACAGCATTTCTTGTAACCTGCAAAGAACATTTTGAACATTCTGATAGTCTTGTCCTGCTAAGACGTGCCACATGACCAAAATGCCCACTGTTCAAATCCAGCCAGGGTTTGTTGCATGTCATCACTATCTCTCACCTCACGATTCCTGTCACTCTCTAATATATATATACATATATATATATATATATATATATATATATAATCATATAATCAATCA
>NTHP01000036.1:499698-594567 GCA_003416845.1 Oplegnathus fasciatus
TTAATAATGAGACAGTTGCACAAAAATTAAGACAGAGTAATTTTAAGCCTAAAAAGCCACTGTGCATCAAGGCTATGTCAGAACTGAGACCTTTGTTTCCATGGTAACAAATCACAGTGGTACCCCTGACCCAGCAAACTCTGCTCTCCCGCCCACCATTTATCCCCAGAGGTGACTGCCCAGACACTGTATGCTCAGACGCGTTTCTTTGGTCTTTACAAGCTCTTTCCGTGTTCCTCCTCATGTTTTAAATCTTTTTACAATGCTCCTGTAAACTACTCGCTCGATCATCCATGTTTTTGAGTTGTAATTTACCCAGAAAAATGTTGCACCAGCTATGTGTAAGGTCAAACACAGCTTAGTTTGAACGTAGTGTGGTAATTTATGCAATAACTTGCTAAAATTGGATTACACCACACAAGTTCGTTACACGTTATGATAAAACTTACACCTCCTCCGAGCAGGTAAAAGTAATTCCTTATTAATTGGTACCGTGGCGGAACAACGGTAGGGACTAATGTTACAAAAGCCAGAGGAAATTTGTCTTTGATATTTACACTTGAAGCACATTTCCTGTTACAGACTACATCCCTTTACATACATGATGACACTTACATGCACACTCAGTCTCAGATGAGAATTGCCGCTGGCACCATTTGGTTGCTTGTAACAGAAACTTGTAACTGTTCAGGTGTTAACTCCAGCAGAATCTTTTCCAAAGACATTCGTTGATATTGTTATTATCTATGACAAAATGTATGTGTGATACTTAGTGAAAAACAAGCAAGTTACCAGCAAGTTTACAGTGAAACTAGTCTATTCCAGCAGTAAGTGTTGACTTTACTCTTGTACTTACGATCAAAATTACAGTACATTCAGCTGATGCAACAGGCTGCAGAACTCTGAAGACGGAATACGTGTCTAGTCTGTCAGTCTGTCTTTGGGAAACCAGCTCCAGGTTTTGTTGTCAGTCCATCAGAATCAAAAATCGAGATCTTCTGTCTAGAGGCGCTCTTTTGGACCAACATTAAACAATCATACAAGGAGAAATCTCTTGTAGAAGATGCTGAGAGACAGATTTCCACATGCAAGACAGCCACAGGGAAGGCTGGTTTAAATAAAGGGCATGGGTTTCAAGTTTTTCTTGACTGGAAAGACGTGCTCTCTTGCTTTTACTGTTATACTGCTAGTGCTATTGATTTTTCTGCCTACAGGTAAAATCAACAGCTAATGAACAAAGCCCAGAAAAGTTCTCAGGGTGCTGTCTAAAGCCATTTAAGGAAATAGAGGAAATCACTACATGTAGCTACCTGAGCAGAAACAGACATTTTGAGAACTTATCTGGGCCCCCAAAACATCAATTACTCCTGGAATGCACTAAGCATCACAGACTGATAATATATTACAACCAAATAATGGGATTTTACAATCTACGAGTCACTAACATCTTTAACTGACTTTTAATAACTTCATAACATTTCATCTGAAGACTGTCCTGGGCAAATGTGGGGACAGGATCAGCTCCAGCAGCTGGTCCAGATCAGGGTCAACAAAAGACAGATGTATGGCTGTTACAAAGTTTCCTTGAGAAGAATTCTTTTAGTTTTTATATCCTGACTTAAGCACTTCAGTCCCTCCAGTCCCTTCAGCTGAGCACTGATGAATTTGTATAACACTGACACTTATTCTTTGACCTGTATTACTCTATAATATGTGTAGTAGTGGGTGTGTGCTGAAATTGGATTCTGGCCATGTGAATATTATTTAACATCTGGCATTAATATAAGAACTCTGTGAAAAAAGTCAAAATAAAAAGAAAGAATTTTTCAATTTCAAAAATGAGTTCAATTTCACAAAACTATTTTTTTCTTCAACAAATAGTTCAACATTTTGGGAAATACATTAATTTGCCTTCACTCTGAGAGTGAGATGAAATGCAAAAATCACAATTTATCAAGCAAATGTCAACAGTAACAACAGCTGTTAATACTTAGCTATAGCTATCTATAGCTTCATTAATTCGTGAGCAAATTAAAACATTACAAACTAAAGGGGATGACTGTTGACAACACTGATAATCCATTAGAACTAGTGTAGGAAGAGTTGGGTTACTTACAGCGGACTTCCAGGTACATGTGCTGGTTGTCCTGGCCGATGGAGTTGCTGGCGGTGCATAGATACTGGCCGGCATATGTGAACTGGACGTTTTTCAAGGTGAGAGAGGACACCCGTGCGTGGCTGCGTACCACAATATTTCTATCAAGGCTCTACAAAGAAGAGGAGAAAGTAATTATTCTCACTTATAAAGTCTGACATTTTCATAGAAGTGAATGCATGTCTTGCTACTCCCAGTGATTCCCCTCTTGTTTAGGAGAGTTTTTATATCTGTTGGACTAAACACTGGGAGCTTCCTACAAAACAAACCTGGGAGGTGATGGGGTTATGTTTCTTGTGATAACTACAGTATGTGAATTGTAGTGCAAAATCAGAGAGAGACAGAATAGAAAAAAGAAGAATCTTGGTAGTTGGTGTCTTTATTATTATTTTTTTTATGAAAACAGGATAAGGCTGGAGTTATTCTATATTTTTCCCATTGTAAAGTCGGTGCCACGGACAGGATGGGGAAGTTAGAAGGTTCTGAAAGAAGGACTAACACATTGCTGGTTTTGGTCTTTTCATGGGATTTGTTAAATAAGAGAAATATAGAGATACACCCGCCTTATCCTTTACAACTAAGATTAAAGTTCTAGGTTAAGGTAAATGTTATTTTCCCTGGTTGAGGAAAGTCAGGGAACCAAGGTACACACAAGAATCTTAAAATCATAAAAAACATCATGTCAATCATACAAATATACTTGTTAAATAAACGTTCTATCTCTTGCACATGTAAAAACAGCAACACAGTGGACATCACAGCCACTGAGAAACTATCTCTGCATCAGCCCGGAAATCAGCGAGTGCACAAAGCCCGGGCCAATAAACTGCAAACTCCTACAGCATGTCGATTACTGTCCCTACCATTAAGCAGTGTTGCAGGTTTACAGACGGTCTAATTGCAGTTGGAACAGTATAATTACGTTGAGACAAATGTCTTGTCAAACCTTGTGTTTATTATCCTTAGCAGATCACCTTTATTGCCCTGCCTACTTAGATGAACCTGTTGTATTATATGCAAGGTCACTGAGGATGCCATATTAAGAGCAAGCTCTCAGCACAGGTGTGCAGTTGACATCTGACTACACCCAGTGACCTCACTTCCCACTTTGATTATACACTGCAACATAGCTTGATCTGAAGTGTACATGTTACCAAATACAAAGATGAGGCCAAAGGACCGGGTGCTTTGTGTTCTGCTCTGTTTTTTGTTCTCTGTAACGTTTTTAGTCAATTTCACATAAAGTATGTTGCCAAAAAAGCAAATGCAAGCTTCCCACCGGGACAATAATTGAGATATATTCTTGAAAATATGCTGCAGGAAAAAAAAAGACATCAATAATGAAGAAGAGCCATGTAGCAGGCCCTATAAAAACTCTGGCTGTTAGAAATACAGTAACAGCTTTTCTTGCCTCTGGGTGACACATAGTTTAAACCAACAGGGGATATACATCTTCCTTCTAGCTGCCATTATTTTCTATTAATATTTAAGGCATTCTAGGTGCTTCAGCATTTATATTTTATAAATAATTTAATGATATTTGTTGTATTAGCATTATGGCATGAAGTGTTAACTTCTACAGAGCAGGGGGATGCAGATGTGGCAGAAACATTTCTGCTGTTTACTGAAGATCTGAGGGAGTGTCCTGGAACATTTTGAAAGGGCAGCATTAATCTTGTCTTACTGCAGTGACACAGGAAAGAGCTGCACTGGGCACACTGTTGGAATGTAAACAGGGATAAGGTTAATGGAGAATAATACTTTAATGATACAACTGAGCTAGAAGTGAACAGGCAGACCTATGAGCAGGATTTATTCATTAATTCCAATGAATCATTTTAATTATACAACTCTGATTTGTCACCAATTGATTATAACTGTGGATTTGTAATGGAAGGCATGGAAATGATTTTTCACAGTTTCACCTGTTTGCATAGTCACTGCTTCTTTGCTTTGTAGGGCAGAACTGACACTCTGTTACATAACGTGTCAATACATGTGTTTCGCTTGTCATATATTCTGTACTACAGCTGTTATATGGGAGAGACTGCCAGCCAGAATCTGCACAGGCTGCATCTATCAGTGATGCAGTGAACAAACCCAGCTCACTCTTTATATGTGCTGCCTCTAAACCTACAGCCCTAGTCACTATAAAAATAGATGTTAATGCTGCATTGATGTCACGCTGGATTTCTGTAAATACAAAATGCAGACTGAGAACAACTCATATCAGCATCCTAATTACAAGCAGGGCATGTGAGAATTCTCTAGGTTTTGTCAGCAGGCAACATAATAGATCAACTAGAATCTAATAATCACAACAGACCAAGTTATTAACAAGACTAAGTCTACAGCCACACTAGTGGCTCTGTGAGACTATATAGACACCGTGGTGGGTTGGCCAAACCAGTTAACATGCTGATGTTCAACAGGTAATGTTCACCGTGCTCAACAATTTGTTTTACGTAATGTAATTAGTTTTACAGGTATATCATTAACATGGACTTTTGATCTGATGATGGCGCTGGCTGAAAAGTCAGGGGATCACCAAAGTTATTACAGTTTGTCCTGTGAGTAACATGGATGCCTGTAGCAAATTTTGCTGAAGGCCATCCAAATAGTTGTTGAGACATTTCACTATGGAACAAAACAAATTCAACCTACTGGTTATAGACTATAGACTTGAGAAACTACAGCTTATAGCCATTTTCCACTACAACCCTAACCCGAACCTATAACCTGGGGCTTCCCATAACCTGAGCTTAAATACGCTGTATTTTAAAAACCATGATGCTTTGAATGTACTTCATTACAGAGGTATCAGCGAGACCAACTACAGTATGTCATTTTTATGTGCTGTTTGTGGTGAGGAAAGTAAGCTGAAGAAGTGGAGCTGATATTGTTATTGATTTTATTTCATGTTAATGCTGAAGTGGGGATGGCACACACAGGTCAGCGGCCCACAGTGGCGTGAAGCATGTCAAACTAATTTTTCAGTTTGCCCTGCTGCACGCATTGTGATCCTTAATTTTGCTATAACCTTGTGTCATCTTTTACATTTTTTCACTGCATTGTTTGGCTGTGTGATGAATCCATGTTTCTGCCAGACTGAGAAATCTTCTGGTACACCTTTTGCTTTCCAATTGCTGATCCAGCTCCTCTGAATGGTTCCAACTATAAATGAGGGCCTGGACACCTTCATTTGTCCAACAAGCATTCTTCATTGTTCCTCCATTGCCCTAGTCGATACAGATGCTGTAGTAAAATGGTGGTTACTGTTGTGTTTGCTGTTGTCATACTTGTTGTGATGTGACAGAACATCTGCTTGACCAATCAAGATTGACATCACCACACACACTCTTGAAAGTTGAAAGAACTTGTCTCCAAAGTGGGAACAAAAGCAGATCATGTGACCATAGCTACACTTTACATATGTTTTCTATACTGTATGTCTTTTTTCTGCAGTGGAAAAGGGCGATTAGGCTGATGAAAGTAGAGCTGTGTGTCCTTAAGTTGAGCTGAGCCTGACAAGCTGCACCAACAATGTCTTAAAATGGCCACTGTGGCTATACAGCTTATGATTATCTGTCTCCCAGTTTGGCAGCTGGATCCTCCTGCAGGATGTGGCTCATGAAGGTCAACCTCCTCCAGAAATTAAACAGTCTGCTAAAGTTAATGGTGCATTCAAGTGATCCTTGTCAACTCAAGTCAAAATTTTTGACATTCAGGGTGCCCTATAGCCCTGGTATTAAGTCACATGCCATGAATCTACATTTGTTTCTAATGAACAAATGGTGAATAGTGTACTGTTAAACATTCAATTTATCTGTAATTACGTGTAACCTGTACAGATATCCAAGCTGCTAACAGGAACAAACAGTAGGGTTCATGCCTCACTTCCGTTATTTACACCTTGCAGTAGCTTTGTCATTGGTTTAGTTTGAGTGCTATATTTATTAATGACTGATGAATCTTAATACATATTTGTGGTGAATACAACAAGGTCATGTGATCTTTCCTGACTTTATGGGTTGAACAGGATTGCCTGAATGGTCGATTCAGTACTGCTGAAATCAATGGCATTCTGCAGGCAGGTTATTATAATCAGACCCTGATCTGGTTCAAGTGTCATGCTGCTTTCTAAAGTGCACTTCTTGATTAAATAAAGACACAGACTTTGCAGTTCTCTTTAGCATAATATCCCCTTTCAGGATACATTTGTCATCATGACTAATCATATAATGCCTGCTTGTTAGCAGCCTATGATTTATGCCTATGACAGGGCTAAGTTCAGCTGGCGTCTAATGCAAGCAGGGCCAAAACTATTATCGGTGACTACAGATTAGTTTGATCAATGCCATGCTTTTAGAAGTGCATTCATCAACAGCTGATTTTCTGTGGTGGGCTATATCCAAATATTTAACATGGTAACATTTCTGTCTTTACTGCTGTGCAGAACCATCAACAATATCTCCATTCACATAAAACGTGAAGACTGGTATCTTCATCATAGATCATGAGACAAGGTAGTTTTGTGGTATTCCTGTCTTCAGTACTTTTATCTACACAGCCATATACAAGCTGCTGTATCACGTTAAACACACTATTTCTACTCTTACTCCTCTCACCCTGTAGAGACAAGCAGTTTTAGAGAAACCAGTGCGAAAAAGAGAAAGGGAACAGTTAAGGACAAGCACTACAAACACCTGTGTCGACTAGCAATCATCTACTGACAAAGAGCAATACTTAACTACAACAACAGGGTTCACTTTATATCTACTAATAATAGCTAGTTACTGTATCTACAAAAGCAAGGAAAACCTACAGGGAAAACACCATCATGGGATAATGAATCCACCTATAAGTAATGTATGTACTTTCCACATACAGTACTATACAGTATATTCAAATTGAGAAAAAGTTGAATTTCTGTGTAAATTTAACAATCAGCAATGTCAAGTTGTGACCATTGAACATAATTATATTCAGAAAAGAAAAATGTGTCAGTGCCTACTACACTGCAAACTACAAAATAACTCATAGCATAATAAGACCATCGCATAATAATAAATAAGCTGCAGTTGTGGTCTGCAGAGCCTTAAACCACACAACATGAAATCCAGGTGACACAACACGGGTCACATGCGGGGATGTGTTAAATAGACTCATGTGATGTGATAATTGAAATAAACTTCACAAAACTAAAAATAGGGAAGTAGCAATTCAAACACTGAATTATGTCATCGGCTGGTGAAATTATTTAAACCAGTCAGAGGCGAATTGCATGTTTTTAGAAGAACCAAGTTGTCACTGTGGGTGAGTACTGAGACTCTGCACGCTGTCAGTGTTGGGAGAGTTTTTCCATGCAGCCCAGAATTTTGAGCTGCATGAGTTCATTTATCATGTGCTTTTTTTATTAAGGGTGACATTGGTTCATGGGGTTCACTGTGTATTTTCACAGAGAAACTTAGTAAGGTAAATGAATTCCTTGTTGTGTGTGTGTGTGGCAGTAAGTGAAGTTAGCTTGTTATATTGTCAGTTCTTTCTAAGGACAGTAGTTCTTACTTTGTGGAGGGCCAAGAGTTTGCATGTTTCTTTCCAGTCAAACACTACAGCAGGGAGCTTATGTATAAAAGTGTTTTTGGACTTATACTCGTATAAGTATTTCTCGTCATCATTTCCCATACCATGTCTAGGTTTAATTCTTAAAAATACTTGTTACTTGTGTTCTTAAGGACGTTACTAATCCCTGACATGTGTGTACCTCAAATGAGCACACCACGTATGGAATTCCATCTACTTCCATTATATTGGGGTGCACACAGAAATCTCAGACACAGATATCTCAAAGCCTGGACAAACAAAACCAAAACTACCTGCATGGGTAGATACCACAAGGGCTAAGTGAGAAAAACAGTTTTTTTGTCATTTAGGTGAACCGACCCAGTAAGATGTTTGTATAAATGAGGTCCCAGATGATTTGACTCCCCCTCTGACTGAAGGTGTCGGCTGCTGTAGTGTGCAGCGGAAATAAAAACATGCAGATTCCTGGCTTATGATAGTAGGGTATACCATTTAAAACCACTCTGTTAAGTTTTAGTATAGCTTGGTGAGTTAGTGCCATGGCTGGCCCACAGCAGAGCAGACAGTGTTTTCTATGTGAGGTTGTAGAGGTGCTGGCCTACCAACAACCCAATGCTGGAATCTGTTTCCTCCCTGAATCAAGCAAAGTCTGAGAACTAACCAGACCATGCAGCAGGAAATAACAGCATGCTACATGGCAAAAAAAATGGAATATCTACTTTGAGATATTGTGACTGTCTCTACGTCTCAAGATGGAATTTGTCGACAGAAATAAACAGGGACAAGTAAATAGGGCAAGTCTAAATGTGTACTGGAACTAAATGGATTAAATGTACTGTACTACGTGTCTAATGGTCTACATATTTAGTGCAGAACTAAATGTAGTGAGCATTAAATGTAGGCTGAATGACAACACTTCTGCTCTGCAATAAAAAGGGGTGGTCTACTGTGTAAGTTTGGGCTATTACAACTAGAGTCAGGCTACCATATTTAGTAGCCATACCTCATATTTGTCTGGTCGCGTCCAAGAAGCCTAGAGAGGACAAACACAGAGGAAGCAAAGACAAACAGCGACACAGTGGAGCAAAGTAAGCTTTTGTAAAGGATCCACAAAGAGCGAGTGCAGACTGGATTTACCTTCAGGAGATGTGCAATGATTTCATGTTAAGGACCATACCGGTGATTTTAAATGTTTTAGCTCACTGGCTACAAATACGTACACTGCTGCCAATCATTTTCCAGGACATACCAGAGTCCATTTTTCTCCCTTCCAGGCATTTTTTGATTTACATCCGTTTTCAATTGGTAGGCAAATCAACTTGCAGTGACTTCGAAATTGCTAGGTGGGTTAGGTAATCCATCACAGTGAACTCTGTGTCTGCTTTGATATTGTACTGTTTATGCAAAAATATGTCTACCATGCAATGTTAATGTAACTTTGATAAAAACTAATGCAGACATAATGCTTACTGTGATAGATTACCCAACTCAAGTTTAAAGTATGTGCATTGATTTTCATACCCGAGTGAAATAAATGGAAACCAATGCTTACCTGAAAGGTAGGATAACACATTCTAACATCAACAACACTGCAACATGCTTTGGAAAGTGCAGCAGTAATGTACACATGATTTATAGTCAAGGGGCTTAAACATGTATAAATAGTGGTAGTGTTCTCAAAAACAAAAATGTATACACAATTAGCAAAAACATTGATGAAGATTACAGGGACTTGCTTTCATATTGGATAAAACTGTATTATTTTTCTCCCGAGTTGTATATATTACAGTTATGATTCTGTCACAGTCAAATTATACTATTCTATTCAATATTCAAAACAGAGCGAAGCAATATTAAAATTTGACATTAGGTTGATCATTAGGTTCCAGGCTCTTAAAATGAAAAGGACTGTTATGGTGAGGTCAGAATTTCTGGCTTGACAGGCTTGCAAATTCCCTGAAAGCAGTTGATTTCAGGGAATTTGCAGAACTGGTCAAAATGCCAAACTGGAGCATATTTTCCTAAAGCAGCATGGGGGCTTCTCAGTTGGTTATTAATTAATGTTCTGTAATAAGAGAGAATTTGGAGGCACACTAAGGAAAACAGGGCACTGAAACTAATTATGAGGCAGCCATTACCGGTATCTAGGGACTTTGTTTTTCTAATCAGCGGCTTTCTCATCATGGCATTCTGTGTTTTGATTAACTCATTCATTTATGTACAGAACACTGGCAAGCACCACTTATCTTCTGTTAAGAACAAGTACATACAGATAATTCTAATCTCATAGTGTGAAAAAGCATATGGTATGAATGTGGTATGAACCTCAGCATGAAATCCCTTCTCAAGAGATGATACAATGATAATATCCGCCATACTTTTTACAGTGAAGTTCAAAAGAGGCAGTAGCAGCCAGTAAAATGACTGTTCTGTCATTTCACATCATTATGAATATTTCTGTGCTCTTGTAGCCTGGCTGGTATGATGCAGAACTAGAACGTGAATAGAGGACAGAGCGTGGCAAACGGGAAACATTCCGATGATGAATAACGATCCAGTGAAAATTAGTGACAGCTATTACCAAATGATCGGCAGGATTTTCTGATTACAGCAGCATTAAATCAAAATTGATCTGACAGTGATAGATAGGAAAGAGAGGGATGATGACAGGCTGTGAATGGAAGACGACACTCCGTGACAACTATGAGTGGCGGCAGGAAAGTCCTGTCTTGCAGGTGGAAGATAAGATTCAGTACAGTAACTCACAAAACAGCCATGAATGCGCTGTGCTGTGTGAATGTTTCCACTGATTGACAGTGATAAATGGCACAGTTAATAGGAAAAAGTAGGGACACGTTAGCTGAATCAGATTTACAAATTCTCTTCTGATAATCCTCTACCGCAAATGTGGAAAGAAGAGTCAAACGTTCAGCTAGCACTGGATGAAAAAAACAACATAAAGATGATTTTATTATTCATAGAACCTTCCCAATCGTAAGTCTAAAAACAGAAAGTTTGTCTCCTGAGGGTGGCGCTAGAAGGAAGGCATGCATTTTAACTTTTGGCCCAACACTCCACAAGGCTAAAAGTAATGTTTCTTCATGTTGGAAATCTCTGATTTCATTCATCCTTGCTCATGGTGGTTTTGTGCACATTCCAAGTTTTTGTATTTTAATTCATTTGATTAATTTCACAGTGACTAATGTGCTTCATTGACTAATTCAGCCTGAAGTTGAAATGCTTTTGCCGTTTCATATCCTTTCAATTTTTTATTTAATTCAAAACAATTACAATTTTTTGCTAAGCAAAGTATTTTTCGGGGCCAGTTATGGTGTAAATCTGCCAAATTTGGATCAGTCACTCCCTTGGGCAAGATTTTAAAAGTCTTAAAAAAGTCTGCTCACTTGGCTTGACTGCATTGAAGGCAGACTCAAAAACAGAAAATCATTCATGATACTGGGAAGGTTCTGGATTGAATTTATGGAGTATCGTCTGAACCTTTGATAAAGTCTTGTTTGATGAAATATCAACCCAATAAAATAAAATGGCAAACTGAGGTCAGACTATTGAAATATTTTTGGTGCATTTGGAATGCCACTGTCCTAGTTGATAAATGACTAACAACCACCACTACTTTTCACTTCTGCAGAATTTGGTGGAAATCTGCATAATTTATTTTTGGTACAAAACACAAAAATGGCGCTGTTTGTCCCAAAAGGAATCTAAAAGCAAATGAAGCTAAACTTTTCAAAGGCTCTGGTACTAGCAGATGGTGGAGGGGGTAAAAGTAAAACTTAATTACTTAAATGATGTTTATCCCCTACAGTGATGTAATAGTTAATAAAGTTTGATGTTGTACCAAGGTAGAACAGTTCATTTCACAGTGATGTATTTGATGTCAAAAAATGCTCTACATAGCAGCTTTAAGACATAATTCAGCACTAGCTGAATACAGCTCGGCAGAGCTGTGGAGTAAAGTAGGCCAGTATGGGCTAAATATTGTGCATCTGAGTCCCTTCCTGTCCTCTGGGACACAACAGGACAGGTGCTTTCACTGGATTTACTGTGCGTGTCTCCCAGAATAGTACATCTATTGTTACATGCATATATCATTTGTAACATTCACACGACAACTGTTTTTGACAATGTAAGGAAAGGTGTTCCAGGGACCACTTTTACATGATAGTTTTGTTGAGAGACAGCACTAGAGAAGACAATAGAACGCACAAGAGAACGCATGTTTTTTTCATGTACTGTGGTCTGCTAAAAGGTGATGACGGAAAGGTTACCTCATGTACAAAGATCCTTCTTCAATCAGAAATTACTATATGGGGCGTGACAGGGAGTGATTAAAAATGCAGCACAGACTGAGCCATATCCAAGGGTATTACCGCAAGAATAGCCTGTGATAGCCTATAAAGTACTGTATATTATCATTATTCAGCTTTTTTTGCCAAATCATATAGTTTCCTTGCAGCCCCGAAGCAAATTTTCCAAGGCCCAGAACCAGTCCATAACCCAGGCGATGGGAACCTCTGCAAAGGAAATATACAGTACCTAACTTACATAATCAGAAGTAATATGAAGGTGCATTATCATTTTTGCAGAATCTCATGCAAGCCGAAGCACTAACCAACGTATGAGGTGTTCCTCCTGAATCCACAAACCTGCTAGAGGCAGCAAGGTAATTATCTTAATACTGTTTACTGCATTCACAGCAGAAAATTACCCCTCTGAAGAGACTAATCTGTCTACTTCTCACATGATGCATGTTGTCAGAATAGACTGTTAAGATGGATTTTTCAAAATTATACCATTTTAATGAGCTGATAAGAGCATAACAATAAACTAGGGATGAGATTCTCTCTTCAGGCTGGCGACTGCCAACACGCTGTGACCACTGCAATGGAGAAAATGCACAAGGATGGTATTCACAGCTCACACGTCTTAAGAAGCCTTTTACCATGTTCTATAGCCAAAGCTTTAATCCAGCGTTATCTCTAGTGCTCCTGAAGGACATGAACAGAAAAACGAGGATATACACCAAAGCATGACAAAGATGCATAACCCTTATGTGGCATTACGTTCATCCCGAGAAAAAGTGCCCACTCATTTCTAAAGTGGATAATCACAGCAGTTTGCCAGAGTAAGAGAAGCTCCAAACAATCTGATTTTGTGATAGAGGGGGCTTCTGGCTTTTAACACAGCAATAATTAAGCTAATTTCACTGACATCATTTTCATTTTTTCAAACTAATTCTCACTTAATTTTTTCTGAATTTCCAAAGAGCATTTTCAGAGTAATTTCACAAAAATATTCCCTTTTAAATGCTCAATTAATAGGGAGTGAAGTAGAGTGTTACATATACTTTTAACAACGCTGGGGAATATCATGCCATGGCACTGCCTGGAAATTGGTTTTATGGCAATCTGCACACTCTCCCCTCTAGCATTCATGATGGAAACGTACAAAATCATTAGTGCAATTTCAGCAGTATTGGAGAAGGCTGCCAAAAGTTTAGAGAGACGGTAGAATCCAAACTTTACTGTACAAAGAGCAAATTCAGGTGGCAGTACAGGATTCAAGTGTATGTATGAAGTGAAGCACAGCAAGCAGTTTGAGCTGATTGGCCACATGATTGGCTATTGATGATCTAAGATGGGAGGGCTGGAAATAAAGCACAGTTAAGTAATTTCAAGATTAAATGAGAAATGTAAGTCAGTGGGCCGGTGACTAAATTGCTCAAACATATCCATGTGAATATTGGTGGATGTGTTAGCTCTTTGGTGGATTGGAGTCATACCCTGGTTTTCTGAAATAAATGACTGTTTACTTAGAGGTTTGTTCAATAAAAGCAATTCCTCAAGGACTCCATATACACGCGATGGGTTAACAGGGTCTGCAGAGTCTGAGCTGTACACATTATCTTGTAGCGTGCAGGGGTGTATTCAACCTTTTGACCAGCTGAACACTTCAGGATTATATTGAACATGATGGATTTTTTCAGTGGCATCTGGATAGAATTGAATGTAAATGAACGTTTTGTATTTTGCTAGTACTTTCAGACATTCAAGATGAAAAAATTAATTTAGACACATTAAATGGAGTTCTGTGAAACAGAATTTCTTGAATACATGTACTACCAAATCTAAATTATATTATCCTCAAAGGTAGTGGTCTGTTAGAAGGACTGTTATTTAATGATGTAAAGAGAGGCTTTCAGTATTAGCTAAGACTCAGGGGGTCTTTATGGCACAAAGACTTTCACATAAGAACATGAAGATTAATCTGGATCGTACAAAATAAGTGAAGAAAAAAAACATCAGTACCTGCTCTCCTTCAGTGAATACCCTGTCTTCAAAGCTCCAGGAGATGGTGGGTGTGGGGTCGCCAGAGGCCTCACAGGTCAGGGTGACTTGATCGTCAAACTCTGAGGCAGTCTGGTTATTCAGGTAGGTAATCTTGGGTTGCACTAGAAACAAAACAAAAATATGAATTCTTTCTAAACACTGTTCCACTGATCAGGACACTGCAGAAATGTTCACACAGTAGGTTTTGTTTATTGGGGCCTGCTGCTAGTATCTGTTAGCAATGCTGTATTCTTGAAGTTGTATCATTGTCCTTCTAAAAAAGTGACACTTTATCACTTCATGAAGCTGTTATGGTGAACGTGTTAGCAAACAATTGCCAATCTGACAACTTGGTGAATCTACATTCAATTATTTATTCTCTTTTTTAGCTCTCCTTAGTCTCTACCAACTCCTGAGGAAAAATAGCTAGCTCTTTAACTGACAGATGTTCGACTTACTTAACATCTGGTAGCTGAACAACAATGTCCAGTAGTCTACAATGGGCATCAGAGCTTTTTCGCTGAAAAAAGCTGCCTCCTGCTGCTAGAAATGAGGTTGATGGTGGTGGACTTTGTGGGCCTTAAAACCAAAACAGTGAGCTATGAGAGGCTAAAAAGCTCAGCAGAGCTGCTGCAAAGTTGGCTGATAATTCTTTGTGGTTTTCGTCACCATGAGCGACATCTTTCACATGGTACATGGTCATTTGATGCATTGTTAAAAAACATGTATTAGCGCAGCTCTAAATAGCTGTTACATATTGTTAGCATTACTGTAGTAAAGTATACAGACAGGCTTCATTAGAGTTGTGATTTCATACTCCATTGACCTATAATAGAGCTGCATACACATGATTATATAAGGCTGGTGCAAATTTCTTTGTGAAGAGAAACTCTAGTGTGATATCTTTCAATGTCCTAAGGGGTGGCTTAATTAGTTTTCAATAGGACATGCTTTTCTTTAAACTGTATGCTTCACGCTGTGTAACCCTGCACCCAGCCACTGGAAAAGCTGCAGAGAAGTGTACAGCAAATGTCAATAAGTACAAAGGAAAAGGCCAGAGAGAGAAAAAGAGCCACACTGTTCTTTATGCTATCGTAAGCGAATGGAGTTATTCTCTTACCGAACACGTTCAGGCTGACTTCCTCGGCTTTCTCTCCTGCCTTGTTCTTGGCGATGCAAGTGTAATCTCCTTCATCCACTTTCTTGACATCTTTTATTACCAATTCTGAACCATCCTCGTTCAGGCTGTACTTATCACCCGTTTCAAGGACAATGTTGTTACTGTAGCATGGGGAAAAAGAGGAAAAAGACATGGCAGAGTTCACATCACAAGTGTTTGCTTACACAACTTGAGGGGCCTGCAAATAACTTTTTTTAACTCACTGACAATGATCCGTTTGGGGTTTTATCTCAGGAAGAGAGCAGCTGGTATACAACAAAGTCTGGGAGACCAAAAAAGCTGTCCTGTGCTGTATGCCTCCGAGAACATTGCCAACATTTCCGCAGCTTTTGTTTTCCTTAGCTCTCCTTTAGCCCTTACATTTGTGTTTTTAAGAAGGCCATGCACCAGTTTGATGATGATGCATGTTTTTTTTTAGTTTTGAGAAGACTGAGAAGCAGAAGTCTTCGCTAGAGGTTAGAATCCTGTTTGTGGAGAATTAAATATTTGTATGCCTGGACTAGCAGCTTTTGTAGGCAGACAGTGAATGACAAATAACAAATACAGCTTTACCCCTGTTTTTTTTGACTGCCTCACCCATCTGTCCATCCTGCAACCTCACTGTCTGTTTCAACTGTCTTCTGGCCAGGAACTGCATCTCCTTCAGCCTCAACACCCAAATCACAAACCAGCTTTGCTGTGTGGAAGACAGCTGTGAGCAGCATCAGAGTGTTTCAATAGTCTTTTTCACTCACATCTCTGCAAAAAAAAAGCCTCATTCAAAGATTCCTCTGCACAGCGGTGGTGCTGCTGCGTGGCAGCCGTAAATGATGCATCATGAATATGAAAGTACATTGAGCAAATAGCTGTATGAAGGGAAATGAATGTTGGTTATTTGTACTTGTCAAAACTGAGTGGTGATCAAGCATCAATAATTCATACTGAATAAAGTTACTTTAGACATACTACACCAGCTAATGGTAAATCCATTACTAGGATTGAGTGTAAAGCCATTTCTAATTTCCTAGAAAGAACTAGTTAGTTTGAACCTGATTTTGGGGTTGTACCTGCTGTTGGGTTCTGATAGCTGGTTGTATTTTGGATTTAGTAGCAGGTCCATCAAATACCAGTATTTGCTAACCTCAGATGCTGATGAATCTCTTATTGAACGTCTGCCTCATCTCCCTGTCTGTACTCTGCCAAAGTTAATTTGCTAGAGAAAGAAGCACCACTCTATAACACTATTGTATTATTGGCACTGGATTGTTTTTGAGCTCAACAATGCCAAGAAAGTGGTGATTCTTGTTTGGCGAAATGATCAGCCCATTGTCTCACATTAATATCATCAGAACCTCCCAGAATACATATGATACTGATATTTTAAGCTTATCAACTTAGCAGTTCTCAATCGAGACCGCCAACATTTAGGGCAAGTAGCTTGTGAAAAACAGGCTGTCCTCCCCAGATAACGACAGCATCAGTTGTATGTTTGAATGCCAAAACCATGTTCACGTTTACCTGACAAGGGACCTCTAGCAGCCATGTAAAGGATTTACAGGTTGTGAAGATAATTTAGACCGCGACTAAAAATGAAAGAGTTTTTGCCTTCTCTGCCAACAAAAGCTGATTACAGATCCCCTTTGAATTTGTGAGTTTTAGTTAGTAAATATCAAGTTAAGCCTAAATAGCTAACGTATTTTTAAGGACTCGGATAGGCAGAGTCATTACTGTATTCAGATTCAATAAAATGCTACCAATCGGATCTTAAGATACACCAGTATCCAACCAGAATACATCTCTGTAAAAATGGAGTTTCAGATCCAATTGCTTTTGACCCAGTTCAACCCAATAAACACAAATATGCAAACCATTTTCTATCCCTACTTCTAGTTGCTCTAAGCTTAATATATATTGTTTTTCATTGTTTTTTTTTATTTTTTGTAGAGCATTTATTTGCTGAGCTCTATTCATCCATATAGCAGTTCCATCTCATATTTCCTATGTATACACTTTTAGTAGTTTAAATCTCAACTTTTTAGCATGAATGTTATGGCTAAGCCAAATTTAAACTTACAAGCAGGTGGTGGAACCAGGTGCAGATTCACTAAGGTTTCGTGAGTGCCTACTATAATATAACCACACTAACCAGATCAAAATGAAATGGAATTTAAATATCGTGTGCAGAGTGGAAACCTGCCTAATAATACTCCTAAAAGACTCTTTACACTTGTTACAGCCATGCAAATGTAAATAGATGTAAATCTCATCATTTTTCCCACGAAATTATTTGTAGGCAAGCCCATGCAAATTCATATTCATGCCCTATTTACAAACACTTTACAACGCCAACTCCCTGAAATGTATGTTGTGCATATGCAATCCTTTCAAACGGGGCTCAAACACTTTGAACCAAGAGTTTGGCTAGAAAGGCTGCGAGAAGCAGGCAGCATCACCAGCAAGCGAGAGAGTTTACATCTTTTTTTTTAATCTCTTGACTTGATCAGAAGGCTCAATTTATTAAAGGGCACAAAAACTACCAACCCGGGTGGATTAGTGCTAAACTTGAAACATGCAATTTGCACTTCCAGTTGGTGCTGAAGTATCCTTTCAGAGGGCTTATTTGGCGCACAACTTGATTTGCATATACATTTAATGAGTCCGATAAAAGAAAACTGTACGTTCTTAGTTCATGGAACCAAACTGAAAATGTTAATATGAAGCAGACAGGTGTGTGATTAAATCAGCCATTATGTTTAAGTTTTAAAAGAGGTCTTTCAGCGCTCAACAGCTGTTAAAAGCCAAAATGACTCAGATTTAATAGAAAGCCACACGTTGATTCAAAACCTTGGTTTTAGGTCCTTCCAGTTGATATGCAGAAGACTCAGACCTAAAGTACTTTTTATGTCTTTGTACCGAGGTGCTGCCTTGAAATACTAGGGCATTCAGTCAGAGCACACAGAGACTGAACTGACAAAAAGCTTGATATGCTGTATATGTTATTTAAAAAAGACTTTAAGTTTTTTGTTATTCTTTAAATAATTGGTTTCTTTCATACTTGCACATCACAGTCTGGTCACTACATACAGTGTTATACCCTGTGTCTGCACATTGCCATTGTCACTGTGTCCAGCAGCTGGAGACAGAGGGCAGAGATAGCCCGGCAACATCCCCCAAAAACTGATTACTACATAGCCCTCTGATCCAGGTGTGATACGGGCTATAGAGTGCATCCTGTTACTCAAGGGCACAGTCTCACCCTTACAGAAGTGTCATTGATAAAGCTGAACCCCTTCCTGAACAAAAGATAAACCTGAGGTCTTATTTGATTGGGAAAGTTTGTAACTGAACTGACCTGGAAGTATCAGCTGCAGCCATTACAATAGTTCCTGGAATTCTCTAATCGCTAAGGAAAGAAGCTTCAGGGTGAACATCCTTTATGAAAGGACACAGTACTGTGACACCACTCCTTGCTCTGGCAATAGACAAAGCACAATATGGGCATTCCTGATTGATTTCTAACTATATTGAATTAATTCACTGATTTTAGGTAAAAAGTAAAGCCATCAGAACATCTCTTCAATCAGTCTTCAGTCTTCTATTCGGCGCTGAATGATAAACAGGACTTTCTGTGAATGCTCAGGTCTACCCCTGATCCTATTTAGGATCCTACTCATCAAAACAGCAGCGGATGACGTACTGTGCCCAGGTGACGGTGGGTTCAGGGAAGCCATCTGCATCGCAAGCCAACAAAGCAGAGCTACCGATGTCTGCTGTAGCGTTGACCTCTGACTGCCTTGCACGGATGGTGGGAAGCACTGAAAAAGAGACGACAAAAATTGATACAAGATAAGTAATGACTACATGCAGGAAGTGCATAAAAATTCTGAGGAGGTATTCTGAAGAGGCTCCATCTAGATATGTAGATTTAAACTGATAATTTGTGACGTAGGTGAACTAATCCCTATTTTGCTACTGCCTATCATGACTGATATACAGTAGCGGTTGTTGCCAGTTAATGAACTGCTTTTACTGGTAATTGACTTTTCAATGTTTTTATGTTTATGTGTGTGCTTTGTAAGTAAAGTGAAAACTTTTACACACTTTTCTAATAACTTTTGTAAGTTTTTAATATTGGTGGTCCTTCCTGGAAAACATAATTTGCACTGGGTAGTTGACAAAGAACTTGTTTAATTTCCTGCAGAAAATGTGGGAAGGAATTTGCAGGGCAATCTGCCTCATTAAGGAATTATGAGATAAAATGTAAACATAATTGATATTTTGTCAAAAAAATATCAAGTTGTGCTATATAAAGCCTCCCAATTTTTCCAAAATGGAATGAGTTCATCCTGCCAATTAGACTTTGATTTATTTGGTACGCACATGCAGCTTATGTTGTTGCTACAGGAAAGTTCAGGAGGTAGGAATCAGTGTCTGGGGAGCATAAATATTCATACTAAATTTCACGACAATCTGACCAGCAGTTGTTTTGGATACGGTCCAGGCTCTGGACCACTGACCAAACTGACACCATCATTCGGGCATAAAAAGGATATATGAACCACATTTAAGGCTTTAAAAAGGGTTTCCAGGTTTTTCCAGGGTCATTACTGTACCCTACTATGTTACAACTACTTTTTGAGCAACAGGGCAGGCAGGGAGCAGAAGGTGAAAGAGATGCAGTGCTTACCGTTAACAATGACCTTGATCATCCTGAAGTCAATCTCTCCCCTGGCCATGACACGAGCCTCACAGTTGTACATGCCCTCATCTGTCTTCTTGATACCGCGGATCTGCAGGTGGCCATTATCCATGATCTTGAATCGCACTAAAACAGAAAAGTCAAACAGAGAACAGTAATTTATCACATATGGTATTCAAGATTATAAAGATTAGCCTGAAACAACAAAAAAATAAACTTAAATTGGTCAGTGTGGCATATATTGACAAATATGACATATATTAAGTAAAATAGATATATGATGTACTTTGTATATGCTTTTTTGTCTGCTTTATTATGTATTTTCCCTCCTAGAAGCCACAGCAAGTTTAAATTGGGAATGAATTCTTGTCAGTGGATCACAAAAATCCAAATGGAGGGCCATGTTTGTATGCGATAATTTAATACTGTCTAAGCCAATAAGTGCCTAACTGAAGTGTGACACTAAGTATGATTATTTCCTTAAACCTTGAAAATCTGACCATGTACATTAAATCAAGTAAAGGTTCAAGGGGGACACTTAAAAACTGAAATACCTCACTTCAATGCTCAGACAGGAAGCTGGAACCAGATTAAAAAGTCCCAATTATCCCTGGTAATCAAGCAAGTGGCTGGAAGAACACAGAGAGCCCTGCATGACACCCTGGCTACACCAGACGTATTTCAGCAGCGTTTTACAACAGTCTTAAAGCCTGACTAACAGTTGCACCTCTAATTAAACCAGCCATGAACACACAGTAACAGAGTGAGCTGTCTTAACTGAACCCAGGTGTTGTTTCTCACACGTTTTTTGGGAAAAGCATCCGGCTCAGTATTAACACCCAGGGCTCTGAATCATTTTTGTACTTCTCCAAAATTTGTGACTGGCAAGTGTGTACTTTGAAGCTCACTGGATTATAAATTGTGGCTATTTAAGGTGTACTTGTTAAGTGTGACTTTCACAGGCCAGTTGATTCCTGGATGGGAGCTCCGCTGCAGGAGTTCAATACCGCCAGTCCAATTTCAATGCTAATGAGAGGGTACGGGATTTCGATTTCTCCACCTATTTAATAGAGAGGACCACTGTATAAACTAAAGAAAGCCTGTGTGCTACTATATAAAATCACTTGATACATATAATTGTGGACTGTGCTGGAAGGGGTGTTGGCTTAGGAGAGTGAAATTTTTCTCCCCATCACTTTTGAGATTTGCGCACCTTATTACACAAACAACTCTACCTCAACTATTATCTCTATAGCTCCCAGCCAGTAACGGAGGGTAACTAAGTGTATTTACTTTACCTAAATACAAGTATGAGGTACTTGTGGTTCTCTTAAGCATTTCAATTTTATACTAATTTAATTTAATTGTTGTTGCGAAAAACGCAAAATAACACGTGTGTTAAATTTCTGCACACACACTTCAGGGAATCGTTGCATACAGTGCTTAAAGCCACCCCTCTTTGGAGCCATATTACTTGGTCATACTTTAACGTAGCAAAATGATTCAAACTTGAAACAGGACACAAGACTCGGGTCTTTATTGGGATAAATTGGCTTATTAATAGCTCAGCAGCCGCTGGGCAGAAATCGACAATGACTGTGATTGGCTAATTAGACTGTGTAACTCTCAGTCTAACGTCCATGCTGGCTTCTCTTATGGAGCCATTTTTAATGTTGGCCATTTTGTCCGCTCCTAGCAGGACATTTCAAACAGCAGCTTTAAGGTAGCGCAACACAGGTGTTACTAATGATATTAACAATGCCTTGATACCTGTTGTGATAATGGCTTATGAACTGCTACAGTATTAATACTTGTACAGGTGATATTAGCACTCACTGACTGGAGTAGGGAGAGTAGGACTATCACTGCCACAAATACTATCACCCAGTGCTTCATGTACTCCTGGATGAATGCTACTATCACATCCAGCATCTGGCAACCATGCAGTGCTCCCTCACATCCACGTGGCAAACACCACTGCACCACCACTGCATTTTACATAATAAACACATTTGATCAGCTTATAAAATGACACATTTTTATAGATGAAACTAACCAACATATAAAGTAGTTAAAATTAGCTCCACCTCCACTAGCTACAACATTCAAATGCTGCTTATACAGTATGTTAAAGCAGG
Source organism: Oplegnathus fasciatus (assembly GCA_003416845.1). NCBI lineage: Eukaryota > Metazoa > Chordata > Actinopteri > Centrarchiformes > Oplegnathidae > Oplegnathus > Oplegnathus fasciatus. The sequence continues at coordinate 521,783 of NTHP01000036.1, forward strand.
CACATTCCACATTATGAGTACTTTTACTCCTGGTACTGGTACATTTAGCTGTTAATACTTTGCTTCAGTAAAGGATTTTTTTCAGGATTTTTACTTGTAGTGTAGTATTTGAACATTATTTTGTTTCAACTTTAACTTACATGAACCACCGATTTCCACAATATTGTTGTCTGTTTTCTGCTTCCTGTCTGCATGTGCATGTAAATAAGTACAAAATGTAAATAATTGTGAACTGAATATTCAGTAAGTGTAAAAGTAATGTCAAACCTTTGAGGGCTTAGTGTGGTATCTTTACAGAAAAATAAGCTTTACATTTTATTAACAAGCTTAATGTAACTTAAGTCATGTTACATTGACACATATTACAAAGTTCTGGTGGGAGGTTTAACAATGCAATATGCAGCATATGGTTAGGTCAACTGTTGCTCTGAGGAAAACTACACAAGCAGTTTTCAGTTTTCAGTGTCGGTTACAATTAGTGGTTTTTCCAGTGAAAAACACATTCCTTGACATGACTCCAAGAATAAAGGCGGGCTTAGCACAACACTGTGGTGACTCCAGGCTCTCCAGCGGTCACCAAAGGAGGGGTTACTGTAAGGTTAAAATAGGCCCGGTCCAAGTGTAAAACAAAACCCAGTCTCCTGCCTCATCTCCACTTCAGTCCTCACACAGCAGATTGAAGTTTTAGTTGAACTCTCTGAAGTAGAGCTGCTCTGGACCAATGTTGTCAATGCTCCCTGCTGTCTGAAGTTGCCAGATGAAATCATTCACAAAAATTGTACATGAATATATCTACTGCACCATTTAGGTCCTCCTCATCTTGATGGCAGAAGAGGCCAAACACTGAAAGGTTTGTGACTTGTTCCTTCACAGAGGACGGCAGCTGTAGTAAGCTTGGGTTCACAGCAGTTGCAATGGTTTACAATGTTGACCTAGAGTTACAAAAGCAAAATGTATCAAAATGTTCACATAAATTTCTCACTCCACTCCTGCAGCACCATTAATTGCTAGTGTTTATTTGTGTGCTGAATACCTTTATTCTGTGTCACATTTCAAAGCTGAAAAGTGTGTTTACTAGCAAACCAACAATTGTTTAGAACATAGGGATCAACAGCGGAAAAAAGGATTATAATGCAGGAGTGGTTTGAGAAGTTTCTATGGACCGTTTGATGTTTTTGTTTCGTTTTGGGGTTTTTTTCTCCGCAGTGACTGTGACTCACCATTGGAATCAATCAAAGCTGATTACAGCTTCTGTCCTCCGTCAGGGAGCAAGCTACAAACTTTTCAAAAAGGCAGTGAGTATTTGATATACTCAAAAGACAGATTTTCCAGGGAGGTGTTCCTTTAATGGCACAGTTACAACAATGAGAAAACTTGGCAATTCTACGATGAGGACAAGACTCACCCAACTATGAGCTGTCAAAAACACTTCCACCACATGTGCGCTCCTAAAACCCTTATTTCTATGTGTTAATAAACTAAGATGGCATCAAATGAAATCTGTTGAAAATATAATTGAGAAAATATGAAATTACAATAAAATGAACTTTATTTTTTAGCTTGTCAAACTAGGCAAGCTGACAGCAGTGGCAGACATAAATGACACTGTTAGCTCTCTTATCTTTCCTCTTTTCCCTTTTTTTCTTCAGTTTTTCAGAATATTTCCACCTCCAGAGTAGTTCTCCCTCTATTTGGGGAATATAATGGGACAATAACCACTTCTTGCTGGGCCACAAAATACAATTTTCATGTTCATGCATCATCTATGAGGTCTAAACCTTCCCCGCTGAAAACGCATGGCTTTGTTCATATATGATGGGCAGGAGGAGAAGGAGATGTGGAAGAGTGTGGCAAATTGATTGGAAAGCATGAATTGGCAGACAGCATTGGCAGGAAGGTAAAGTGACTGCTCAGGGTGTCAGAGGGATGAGATGGGATGGCAGGTTGGAACTGAGAAAGTAGCTCAATCATTGGAACATTTTTATTTGTACTGGCTCACCATCTTTGGCAACCTGGATCTTGGAGCCCTTATGCTTCCAAATGATGGTGGGTGGCGGTGAACTGACCACATCGCAGACTATGTCAGCATCATCGCCTTCATTGAACTCCTGTGGGCTGGGAGCACTCTGGAAGGTGATCTTTTCTGTAGGGAGATGTGACAAACATGCATGTTTAGAAATATCTTAACTTTCAGACTGACGCTTCTAAAGGTGAAAACTCTGGCGTGTGGCATATTTACAGTGCTTAATAAAATCTTACAGTTGATTAGCAGTGTAACGAGGCACCATATGGTCGAGCTCCCGCCTCTTTAATAAATGTTTTGTTGGTTTAGTCTTTATATAATCACAGATGGTGTAGGAAGGTAGTCGAGGTAAAGATAGTTCAAAGATTTTCAATCCACACACAGAAAGACATCAGGACTCCGAAAAAACAGCATGCCCTCAGTCATTTAAATGGGACCACTCCATTGACAGGGTGGGAGAGCCGATGCAGAGGGTAAAAAATGCAGGGTTGTCGAGCAAAAAAGTTTAACCTGGCCATAACGCAAAGCAACCTCATTCAACAACACGTGCAAGCCCACATTCCTGGTATATTACTTATAACGTGACTGCTATATTTCTACTCGTGTAAAATCTTCCTCGTAATATTAAAAACTGGCCATGAAGTGTTCTGATAAGCCTTCAAACTCATGCATCTATTACTCAAACTGGACTTTCTGGATCATATTTCATTGTCTTGTTATTGTCAACCCAATAGTTGGGGTCAAAATAGGTGAAGGCTTCAGCTTCTCAAAACATACTTGAGAGCACGTATTAATGAATAATTTGAAGATTTTACCAAGAAGAGTATAACTTCATATTTCATCTGTTGGTTACCTCTGCTGTATAGGCTATATACATAAGCATATATTTTACCTTAGATGCCAACATGTTACATTCAATGTCTTCAGAGCTAAGGCATACAGTGTACAGAGGCAGTCCAATCCTGTCTCCTGGAAATTGCATTTATACTGTGCTAAACATTCAAATGGAAACGTTCAAATGGAAATTAATTGCAGCCTGGATTATGTTGACTGGAAAAACGTTGCCACTGAATATAATCCAGGTAGCAATTACATTTCCAATTGAACATATCTGTCAAAACCATTTAGTACAATACAAACATACTTTTTAGGAGAGGAGGGTAAGGTTTGCAGGAATTGCCATATTCTTGTATGGCACAGAGGGAGCGTCACAATGCTAACCCATGCCCTATAAGAATAGGCTGCACACTGGCTAAACACATTTGGGTTTTTGCAGGTCTATTATTTATTCCATCCTGCAGTCCTAGTTGTGTAGGCCAGGCCTCTGTGACTGAGTCATGTTAGCAAAGTTAGCACATGTGGCATGCTAACTTGCTAACAAAAGTCATTTATGATAATTTCAGTATGCATACTGTCATCGCGGCCCGGCCCTGGATAAGCAGAAGTAAATGGATGGATGGATACCGTCATCATTTGCATTGTTAATGAAATAACCACTTAATTAATCTATTAATACATTCCATTCAAATTTTTGATATTTTTGATACAATAATTTATTGGTTATATTTAACTTCAATTGGCNTTCTTTGTTTCTGTTTTACATTTTTTTGCATGTAGTTCTTTCCACAACCTCATGAACTGCTTGTTTGTGTGATGAAAACCACAGAAAGAAAAGAATACACCGGGTGAAGATTACTCCAGCCTCCATTTGTTCTCCCTGCACCACTCAGCCAATCCTTTACAGGGAATAGGTTGTTTCCTGTCTCTATCTCCAATGTCAATGAAGATCATGAAGATGACACTTTAACTCTGCCAAAAATGTATTTACTGAAAACTGGTACAATGTGAGATAATCAACATTTTTAGTCTGCCTTTATTTTAATATATTGTACAGGGTTTCCCTGTACAATTACACGATGTTCTCAGTAATTTGTCATATTTTAAAGCAGATTCCTAATTCCTGAAGAAATCTGGAGCCTGTAGAGGGCCGCCGTGGTTAAATCTTGAAGTCTGAGCCTTTGTGGTTGCTGCTTGCCCGTCTAACCTCATCCAGGCTCGTCCACCTTTGCTTCAATTTGAATTTATGGCTTCAAACAACTGACAAAATTGCTGGGAGCAGTAAACAGAAATTTCATAATGAATTTCAATTTCAGTTCTCACAGACACTATGTCCATGTTTTCCTGCAGTTTAACCCAGACTTCTGTTTTTAAAATCCATGGTTTAGCAATCAACCTACTTTTTCTACAGATACAATGAAGACTTTTTGTAAAATTTCGTCCAATATTATAAGATTTCCATTGCATTTATGTGACAAATTTCAGTCTAGATTTTAAGTACTTTAAGTACTTTGATATGATTTACACAAATGCATTTTTAAATAAAAATATATGAAATACAGCCCTTCTCTTTGAAATGAATGCCAACATGGTGTCTGGGTGAGCTAATGCAGCTCATGCAATAATGTTGATTTTCTGCATGTAAAGATACTTCGAAGGCACTGCTCAACCAAAGTCACTCCAAAACTCAGACTGAAAAAAACATGAGACTCACGGAAGATCTTGACTTGGACTGTGGCCTGGGCCTCCTTGTCACCATTCTTTGCCACACACTTGTAGATACCGGCACTGTCCACGTTGGCATGGTAAATGGTGAGGGTTGACGTGGTTTCATCGCTGCGGCTCACAAAAATGTCTGGCCTGTTGGGGAGGATCTTCTCCCCGCTGGGGGCGTACCAGTCTATGTCTTTAGCATCTCCCACCACTGAAAAACAGAAAATGAAGAATGAGGCAAGGAAGCAAGAATTCTTTAAGGAAGTCCACAGCTGCCATATGAATAACAGCTTTGTTATTGAAAACAGTGGAATTCTGTTTTGCAGTTTTTTTGTAGTTTTACAATTTTTCCTGCTTTGTTAAATATTTGAATTTGGGTTGGATTTGAACCTCCAGCTGTTAAAATTTGGATGCTGTTCATCTGTTCAGAATGCATTGTCCGTTCATATTCAAATAATATGTTCGAATTCAGTTACATCCCCAATGTATTACATCATAGATGTGCAACTACTTAAACAAGTTTAGGCAAGACTCTATGCTCACATGATATTCTGTGGCAAACATAAACCAGACTCAAAATGAAACACATAGTAATAATTATCATTATTACTTCTCCAAGTCACAGAAGCTGATATTTACACCCCATAAATCAAAAAATCTTGGGGTGATGAAAGCTTGGAAACATTATTGTTAAATAAAAACCCATCTCCCTACAGTAAATGCCTTTTCAAGATCAGACTAAATATGCAAATTAAACATAAAAAGAGTGGTATAAATAATTTCTATTAGCTCAGTAGGGCAGAGGATTATTCAGTAGGAGGCACCTTTAACTGAAAGAAAAATCAAACAACTTTCCCACATCATTCATTTTTTATAAAGATGGGTGCATGCTGAGATATTTTTTTTGTTTCCCTGAAATGTATTAATGCCATTTCATCTCTTGAGGAACACAAAGGTCCCTAAATGCATTTTGACAACCTTTCCAACTGGATAAATAAGAGTTCAAGCTGAAGCCATGCTTCTTTGTAGAACAAAAAACTAAAATCACTTTGTAAATTAAAAAAAATGTCAAGCCTTCATATTCCACATGCACAAAGCTATTGAGCTTTGCTTTTCATGGCTTCATTTTCACAGAAGGTTTTCTGCAAGTAGCAGTGTAGCAACAGGCCAGTAGGGAGTCAGTTGGTTACTATAACGGCCTTTTAACCCAAACTACAACATATTTTCTTACTTACTTCTAGTGGTATCTAGCCATGCAGATCGTTTTGGTTTTATTGGCCTAGGCTATGAGATATCTACTATGACATTTCTGCCTCGACCTCAGTACACTGGAGGTAAATGTAATTTTGCCTGCGGTGCTCAAAAGTTACATTTAAAAAAACTCAACAGCAGCTTTCCAGAAACAGTGCAGACTATTATATTATCAGAATCTCAGAATTGCCGTACTGCTCACAATACAAAACATCTTTTGTCTCAGGCTGTTGTCATGGTGATGTGGGAGTACAAAAACTCCAGAACCGATCCCAGATGAGGCGTACTGATTACAGGGTCATTCAGTGGGATGTGCGACTGGTGCAAATGAACGTGATATTTTACAAAGAAATGCAGAAAAAGTCACTCCAAGGTACTCGTCTTTGAACTACTCAAATGCGACAGTCCCTCATGACGGATTCCGTGACTTGGTTTTAATCTCCAGTCAGCGGCAGGCTAACTGTGGCAAAATGTGTGTAGTCTGCACAAGACTTTACCCTGGATATTATACACAGCATATTTTTTTGGTGGAAAAAAAATATGGAGTAATGGGGACACTGATTCTGGTAAGAGATGTTGGTCCTGATTATTTTGAAGTGTAATTATTCATTGCTTTGAGCACCAAAAGCAAACTTCCAATCACCTTTACTGTATTGGGGTGGAGGCACAAAGACACATATTTCAAAACCTGGACAGATACAGTAAGACCACGACTATATGCATGTTCTATAATGTCAGACAGCTGACCCACCTCATGCAAATACCACCTGTATCTCAGACAAGCTGACAACTGCACATGTACACTGAACACAGAAAACACAGACAGCCTGAGACCTCTCTCTCATTATCTCTTCAGACTGCAGCTCTCTCCCATCTCTTCTAAGCCCTCTTCCTTACCTCACTGTGATCTCAACTTCCCACTACCTCCTCAGAATAAACTGCAATCAATTTATCCTTGTCTTTTGTCTTTTTAGCACTGTCTTGTCTTGTCTTGAATTTCTTTAATGCTTAACTTAACTAATGAGAGTATATGCACAAGTACACTAGTCTCATTATTTACACTGACTTGTATCACTTTTATCAAATGATCAAATGATGAATGCTGACAGTATTGTTATATGAGGTGACATTTGCTTCAAGCTGTGTTAAATGAGGTGTGTTTGAGATCACTCTTACCTTCGCAGAGGAAAAATTTCGATTCTCCTACGCTGATCTCTCCTTGTGTTGGAGTGATTTGCACCTGGATGGTGGCTGGGTAAAGAAAAGAAGATAGAACAAAATACACATTAGTCTCCGGTTCCAGCAAGAGGAATGGTGACACAGGGGCAAAGCACAAAAAGGCATGGCTCAAAATCAAATTGCTTTGCCTGCTCAAAAGAACAACCTTTTTTAGGCATACCCTCTGTGAATGAAACTCTAGGATGAAATTTTCATGCTCACTAGAGTGCAACATCTCCATGTGCAGATGGGTTGTGAGTCTAGATTTTCTGTAAGGACTTTGTTGAACTGCCAGGTTGTTAGTGAGCTCACAGTGGTTGAGGACATATTGTACATAGAAGGCATACAGTATACAAAGTGCTATTTAAAAATACTTTTTTTTTGTTCCGGCTATTTCATAAAGGAATTCTTGAAAACACATATAAGGTATAGAGAGCTGAAATCTTGATGCCACTTCCTGACTAGGCGCTGTTCCACTGACCTCTGCAACTGTGATCTGATGTTTTGTTTCATCTGCCTTTCCTAAAAACTGAAACGTGTTCCTCGAGTTCAATACCCATATCCTGAGGATGAGCGTCTACAGCAGTTGATGTTATCAGATTTTAACTGAGCTCAACAACGATGAATTGTTAACATACAAAAACACTACAGCACCTGTTTCTCCCTTTTTCACACTATTGACCCACGCTCTCTTTTAATGTCACCTTTCCAGCTTTTTGACTGTAATCTCTGCTGTCTAAAAATGTCTATGGTTGTTTGGTCCTCCCTGTCCATTCTCACAGCTCTTATTTGACCGGCCTCTGTCTGACAAATTGGTGATGTTTAATCCATGGTCGTCTTGGACTTTTGGGAAATGGTGTTAAATGCAGCTAGAAACAGACATATTAAATACACAACAATAATACATCTTTTTTCTTTTTATTTACCATTCCTGTCCGGACAAATGAAGTAAGCTGCAACCCATAATGTTGAGCAAAGTTATGTTTTAAGGCTGAATTATTTTTTTAAAAAATCAGTAATTTTGAATATACTTATTTCTTTTTTTACCATGTATTTCCTAGTTTGAGTACACAGTGATGCCTCTGCAGAGCCTGTAAAAAAAAGATGAAGGCACTCCATGGCATTGTGTTTTACTTAAAAGAAGCTATACATTTTCCTACTAACACTTCTAAGGTGTAAGCTGTTAATGAATGTTGTACCTGTGGCCCCGTGACAATCAACTGTCTGACACAAGTCATGGCAAGCAGTAGGCACCTCATGACAGCGTTAAACTGACTGGAAAAAAAGACGGTGCAGTGCAGAATGATGGCAACTAGTGTGGCAATTTATTGACAATAAGGAAATTCTCGAGATTAAAAAAAGAATTAGATATTTTGAATGTTATACATTTTCATTTAGTTTGGGATAACATGATCTTCAGTCCTCACCAGCAATCTTAAGTATATTCAGTAATACTATCTAAAGATGTATTTTGTGTTTATATAAGCCACCTGACTGAGTCATTCCACGGTGCTCTCGCACTTGTTTTCCACATCCCTGCTTCTCCTGGCAGATGATTTAGAAGGCATAATGCCGTAAATCAAAGAACATCCTCTAATGCACTTCATCTCTCAGCATCATCTAAAGCTACAGTGACACAGATGAGATTCAGAAAGAGTGCATAGAAACACCTGGTGTTTGTTCCTTTCTGCGTGCTAACAAATTAAAATTAAAAGTCTTGCATATTCAGTGAAAAATGTTAAAATGTGTAATAATTTTCAAAAACTTAATCAGTTGCACGTGTGCACCAGAATGATGGAAGCCATGATGATTTTTAAATGTCACATGGTTTAATTTAAGACTCCTATCCTCAGTGATGCATGGCATGAGAGTGAAGCACAGACTGCGAAGCAGAAACGCCACTGAATCGTGATCCGGAGCTTGACAGAGAAATCCCGCTGAGCCTTCAGCATGTCGCCACTTCACACAAATGAGTGAGTCAGTCTCAGCCCAGTTCTCACCAGGAGATTCATGGGAATGTTTTGCAAGGACTCGCCATTCAAAGACAGGTAGCTACCGTCACTGCACAATAAGACGTTGGTGTTTCATAATGCGATAATCTCAAAGTTTTAGAAACGCATCTGTGACTAAGAAGAGACAGTCGCAGCAGTGGCCTTCGTTGTTCTTTTTTTCCCTACACACTCATTTATGTGAAAAGCCATCATTATGCTGTGAACATCAATCAAAATATGGGGCTGATGAGGGTATATACAGCATTTAAAACTGCATGAATGTAGACAATAAGCTTTTGTGTTTAGAAGCGTTTAGAGTGTCGCCACATTTAGTTGTATTTATGTTGGACAAATTGGAAGCTCCCAAGGAACACATTCAAGTGTCAGCAGGGATAATTTGGTCTTCCCCTTATGGATATAATTTTTAATCCTTTAAGTACACACAAAGCACACAGGCGTGTGCACATCACATTGTTCAATAGTAAATAATCTAGGAGGTTTTGTGATGGTATAACAATGTCACAGTGCTTCCACCTTTGCTACTGAGAGAAGACACAACATAAGTTAAGCATTTGAACGGACAATAAATGCTGTAATTTTCCTCGTCAAAGACAGTCTCAAATATTGATTTCATTAAACTATTCAGGGTGAGATTAATATCTCCCTTATGGCTTAGTCAAGAAGTCATACAAATATTGATTTGCAGTAAAACACTGCCTCTGCCACATAAATGACCCGGCCTTTGTTCCAGGCTAGCATGCGGGCTCTAGAGGCATGGAAAACCACTACCCACAGAATGTTTGCTTTTACAGGCTGGAGGTAGATACAAAGAAAACAACATATCCATTTCCTTCCCTCATCTAGTAAGATCACAGATACCATGCTACAAACCCTAGCCATGCCTCCTAAGACTAAGACAACTGGCCAAAAATCAACTGATCATATCTGCAACACTAAAGACAACAAAAAGGAGTTCAGGCGGTGTGGGAAAGATAGCTATTCCCAGAGCCATTTTCTCAGTGTATATCTCTAAATGGCCACTTGTGCAGTGTCTCCAAGATGAAGTGGCTGTTGAGTCTCATGCGTCACGCAAAAGTGTGACTTTGTGTCTCTGGTGAGAGCATATTGTGAAAGAAAATCAGGGTGTAAAAACGAGAGATGTTGCCAGGTTGCATTACTGAACAAATCCTAAACAACGCTTTGAAACAGGATTTTCCCTGTTCAGATAAAGCTTGGACGGGTTGCCTTTCTGCTCATTCCATTCATATTTGAATAACAGTCTTATCAAAAACATTCTCTCTTTAGATAAGATTCCGGGTAATTATATAATGATGGTCAAATTCGCATAGTTTCATAGTTTGATACTACTTTTTAACAATTTCTTAAAACCTCAATTGTGTACATTGTTCATTGTCTCAGATGTTTTATCTTAATGGACCATATACAGCATATCAAAATGAATGACAGGGAGTCGTAATATATGATATCGTATATGATATTAAACCAAACTTAAATGGACAGGCACCAGTGGCTGCTTGGACAAAAGTAAAAGCACATTTACAAAGCTAAAAAAAAATCTATTATATGTTTTCGAAAATGTTTTTGAACCAGTTTTATTTTGTAGGAAGTACACAAAAGTTTCCGAAAGGATTCAAAAGCGCTGACACTTTTGGCACAAAGACAAACTGATTAAAAAACTATATAAAGACCAACAAAGTAATATTCAAAAGAGCAAATTATATGAGACAAAGCTGTTCACATGTTCACATGAAAAAGAATGTGTGGTAAAAACAAGAAAACACAAAAACAGACGCAATTTGCGTCCAAATTCATACAGTCATATCTCAGTCAAATCTTAAAACGCAGACATGATAAACATATTTTTAGATCCAATGCGACTTACACTTTCCGAGGATATATGATTATGATTATCTATGATGTCCAGTGAAAATAAACATCCATAAAGCCGCTTCAAAACACAGACACTCCTTATAACTTTGAAAAGACCAGAAACGGGAACTACTTATACTGTAGCTCATTTGGCATACTTTTAATGGTGCCAATTAGCCAAAATGTTACCAATATAGGCTAAAACAAACAACAAACTCAAGTTCTAGCTCACAGCTAGCACGCTAACTAACTGACTCCATGGCAACATTATAATGCCTCGTTACATCTCCCAAAGCATTACGGGAACCTTACGGGAAACTTTTTCATGTTGCATTATCATTATTTTTTTGACATTAGAGTAGACTGGGGGTGTCAGATTTTGAGAATACCTGCTTTAGACCAAAAATCAAGAAATCTGTCACATTGCTCGGTACTCTGTGCCCCAAGGCAAAGTCATGTTCATAGTGATCTGGGCGACACCCCACTGTGAAGAGAGAAATCTACTCTTTGCCTACCAGACTGTCAGAGAAGGTGTCCAAACTAAACTGCGGCGTTACGTAGTATTTTCATAGAGTGATATGTTGTTGTCAACTGTAGACTCAACTATAGAGGTGGATAAAAGTGGATAAAAAGTGATTAAACCTTATCTAATACCTGACGGATTTAAGATTTAGGATTTAAGAATTATTTAATGTTGTTTTTCATAAAATGTGATATTTTGAAATAATTGTTGTAATATTGTATCTGCATCTAATGTAATATGAGAGTCGTGTGACTTGTTTGTATGGACTTGTATTGATGCTTCAGAAAAAGGTCAGCAGCAATGTTAAAAATTATACACAATATGTTGTAAATATGGTAAAACAGGCAAAAACACCAGTATGATCCTTTAAAGTTTTCATCCAAGCACTGAAATTAAGAAAGACCTGACCCAAATCACATGAATAAAAAGGTAAACTAAGAAGCCCAGAAGCAAAAGAGATTCGGGGGAAGGAGGTGTAGATTAACAGGAAGGATAGAACAAAGTGCTTGGCTTAGTGAGGAGAGAGCTTGGATAGAGGATGAAGCTATCTGTGCCCTGACGTGTTCACTCATGACACCAATCTAATATCTATCCGCTAAGCCTGTCCCTCAATTTCAGTCCTCTCTAAAGACTCATAGACCTCTCTGACTACTCTCAAGAGTTCTTTTTCACTCTTCATTCCACCGCTTAGACACCTGTAGTGACAGCACCCTGCTCTTTAACAAACAGCACTTCTACTATCATTCAGATCAGCATATTTTCACAGAGGTGAAGGTACTTTTTGAGGATGTGAAAAATCAGTAAATCACTGTAAATCTAGACAGAAAAAACATGTGCCTCTTTCTGTAACAGCAGAATGCCGCTGGATATTTTTCAGAATCACACCCTTTGCTGTCATACGAATGGCTGCATGCTCTCATTTATATCATATTTGGCAACAACATGTATTCATCTATTCAAAACACCCTAAATCCTACAGTAATGTTGGTCTGCGGCAGCTAATATTTGTGTTTAAGAGAAACCTGTTTTGAATTAAGATCAGAGCTCTAGATGTGAGACCTGACTCGAGTCAGCTTTAAGGCCCGAAAATGAGGATTTGAGACTCGACTTGGATTTGCTCCAAAAGACTTGAAAACAACGATAGAGTGCGCTGAACAAACTTCCACAAAAAATACTTCTTAAAGTTGGGAAGACATTTTGCCCCTCATAAATAAAAAGAAATACGTCTGGCACATGCACAAGTGAACAAGGAGTGGCCAAGCTCCTGATAATTTGAGCTGTGGACTTAAAGGTAGCGGTGTAGTAATGTTGGAGATTGGAACTTAAATATTTCAGTAAGGAATGATACTATGCCAAAGCCAGTCTCTGATAATATGCTAAACACAGGCACTTAAGTACGGACATCAAGAAAAGGCAATTTACACAGTCCTTGAGAGGGTGTTATTGACACACATGCTAACTATAACTATAGCTAACTTGGATACGGTAGCTAAATATAGCCAAACTGTAGAAACCCCAGGAAAATTGTGGTCATCTGGTTCACCCATTGTACTTTAACTGAGAATATTTCTGTCTGGACAGCAGCTTTGCCTCTGACAAATGTCTGTATAAATAAAACTCCAATCTGCCTTTCTCTCCCTGTAGACATTCAGTGCCATGTCCATTGTATTTCCAGATTTTGAAGGGAGCACAACTGTACAACCGGAGATGACAGTTTCCACCATCAAACCTTGGTGCAACCTGTTCTTTTTTTTTCTGGAAAAAACAAAACAAAACAAAAAAACAGACAGGTTGTTCCTGAAACCATTCACATAGGCAATTAGAGGCCACAGAAACCCAATACACCAGGAGTTATTTCACTGCATCCACATGGAGGATGGTATCCCACAGTGTTTACCAGCAGTTCCTCCTGACAGGTACTGTTTGCTCACTAATATCTCCTTACAAACCCTGTCTTCTAAAAACGACATATATAACTCATTTGCAACAGCGAACACATTTCTAAAAAAAACAAAAAACAAACGTGCCACACGAATGATGTGTTTTATCAGTGTAGTACTGAGCAGGGCCGTAGACAGGATTTTAGAAATATTGAATACATATAAGTCCAAATCCCTGCATGCAGCAAGTACATTTCCTCCAAACTTAAAGCAACACAATAACTGAACATTTGAACCTTACTGTAACTACCTTATGATAATAAAATCAACATACACGTTTTAATAATATGAGAGATAAACATAAAAATGATGAAACTGCAACCAGTTCGTTTATTTTTCCCTCTTTCACCATATTGTGTATTAAAAGTCTAAACTCACTTTTCATAAGCATTTAGGGCAACAGGATCAAAATTAAATTACATTGGTATTATCCTTTAATAAACAAAGAAAGGTAAGGTCTTATACAAGGGCTCAAAGTAACTGAAAACATTAATTAACTTCCCCTTACGCACATATACATCCATACATAGACACACATACCCTAAGTTTGCCTAGTTAATAACTTGCCAACAGATTGATTATTCAAGTTATTAAGTCAGGAAAGAAGTTAGACGGAAGAGCACATTCAAAGCTACTCACTGTGAGCTCAGATGCGGTATTAGCAATGGTGTATTAATTTACTGATAATCCCTCCACACTTTGAAGCAAAAATGCCTGTGAGGTTTTAATAACAATGACCAAAACCACTGAGTGAAGATGTGAGTGCTGGCTATTCTCTAGCGAGAGAATTATGGACTTTACAGCCTGCTACTGAAAATGGGCTTTTAGCATCTAGCAACAACATCGCACATTTCTTTAATTCCAATTATGTAACAGCACAAATATGTATACAGGACACATGGCCATCGCTATTTCATTTTGAGTTTGTGAAGTGAATAAACAAGAAGTAGTCGGTTCGGCTGGGGAAACCTGAAGTTTGAGGCAGCTTCTTTCCCGTCTTGGATCAGGAGGTTTGCATGCCTAATTGGAGCCTGGCAGCCGGTGGTGACTGGCTCCATTACAAGGAGGCTACAACAGTCAGCTGTTGGCGCTTAACATGCAAGTCATGTCGGAGCAAGCACACACTATGCAGGGGCAGACAGCACTGTGTAGGACCACACTGGGATGCATACATCACCCGCACATAAGCTCAGAGAGCAACTGTCTGTGCTGTACAGCAAGAAGAGATGCAGATGCACTATGTTGTATCTGAGCTTCACTTTTCTCTGCTGTGTACAGTATGTGAATTTGATTTTTGAGTGCTTGTAAATCCCTGTGGCCTGAAAAAAGGTCAAGACGTTAGCAATGAGGACAAAGGCCCGAGCAAAATCCAAGCACACCTAATGTTACCCTCTCAAAGCTTTCTAACAGGAAACTCATTTTCCCAAAGAAGCCTCATTTTTCCATCTCTTATGGAATTAGGTAGACATGTTCCTCCTCAATTCCCCCCAGGCAGTAAGGAGGAGTTAATGAAGAGATGAATTCTGGAGATATTATGAGACAATTTTGATTTAAAATTGATGCTATTCCATTTTAGATGAACATTATGGAGCATTTTTCCTATTATTTGACAATTTAAAGGGAAATAAGATGGGAAAAAATGGAAGAAGCAGAACAGAAAGATACATGATATTGTGACAGTGGTCCCAGAAACCATTCGGAAACCATCTGACATGTGATTATGCGGTAGTCCTTATTAAACTGAGTCATAAGGACTTCTGCAACTATAAGTTGCTCTTAAAAATGTGATGTGTGCCAGAGATTTTGCAGCAAACCCCTCTTGACATACTGGAGAGAGATTATGTTTGCAACCCTTTATTAAATGACTGTAAGTGCTGCACAAATACACTCATATTTGACTGTCTCCAAGATCTGTAAGCTCACAATCTAATGCACACGCAGAGACACTTTCGGCATAACTAAATGACATAATTTAAGATTGTTAGGGGAACTCTTGCTTTGATCAGAGAGGGATTAATATGAGCTGGTTATAAGATTCTTTCTCCAGCTGAATTTGAGCGGTAAGAGAAACCCATCCCTGAGACCAGGTGAGGTAAACTGTGTAAGATCTATTCTTGAAATCCAATGGGATTTTCAAATGCATGTATTCACCTCACATGCCCTGTAATGAGGGGGCACTGAAGCACAGCTTGGAGTTAAGGTGGGCCATCGCTGAATCTCTGACTGAATCCAGACTGACTTCTCTTTCTCAATAATGCAAGAACAAATCAAAGACCTAAAATCATGTGTGATAAAACTCATGGTTATTCTCATCTAATTTATTCTAATCTTTGGGTCTGAAGTCTTTCTTGTAGTTGTCGTGCACTTCCATTTACGACACCCTCATTTTAAAACATGAAACAGCACTTATGCAAATTTGTTTACCATTTAAAAGGGTTAAATGATCTCGCATACAATTTCGCATGTTTTATACTGGGTGAAGGTACAAACAAATTGTCCTCTGAGCTGAACTCACCCATGGATTTGGTGAAGCTTGTGTCATAGGGCAGATGTGATAGTGAAGACCTCACCTGAACACATCAAGCCCCTCTGCAAACCCTTTTCCCACCATCTCAAAGCTGTGTCAATCAAGACCGGTCGACTTGTATAGCCTGATATCACATACAGTACAACGTCTCAATAGACTTCACCGACCCACACCCGAGCTCTTCCTCTAACCCCTCTCTAACCCTGCAGACTTGAAGGAGCTATTCCACAAACTTCAAAAGGATTTCTGGCAGGCATTTCCAAAACCTCCGGTGCATTCTTTACAGCACTGCATAAACACCAACACATCATTCCCATCATGCCTTCTTGGTACTGGCTCCCTATACACTCTGCGGCTTCTTTCTAAACCGTCTCTCTGACCTGCCAGTCAATCCACAGAAACACCTCACACTGCCCCCAGTAATTCGTTACCCCTAGTTAGTACTACCATTGTATTACTGCAGTATAGAATTAACAGTAGTAGTATATTACCTGTAATTCTGCACACTCATCTGCACTTTAAAGGGAAATGAATTTGCAGGTGAACAGTGAATACAGCAGCTGGTATATTCAGCCTCCTAACAGAACTAACTTTGAGTATTGTTTCCAATTTGTGTTTCAGAGCCAAATAAATTAGCCTTTCAGAGGCACATTCCAAACTGTCTCCACCACTTATCATTAACCTGCTGTACTTTGAGAGACTGCACAAAGCACTAAGCAGCCGTTTCCATGTGCTGTGTGTGGGTGTCAGGCCTTAATCAAATTGACATAGACGCGTCAGCTACTAAGCTCCTTCTCTTCACATCTTTCAGTCATTCACCAACACAGCTTTGTCAGGATTACGGTGGTTGCCATCATTCCCCCAACCCGCCACCACTTCAGTTGTCATCCAAGTGGAGAGGAGTGAATCTGGAAGAACACAAATGTGTGCTGCAGGAATGAACAGTTTTGCTGTGCTTTTTTCCGCTGACTTACAGTGTAAAAAGTTTGACTATGGTGTGACATGGGCTATTGCATACAGCCTCATATTTGCCCTCCTCTATTGATTAAAAATGTGTTGTTTCACCTCATTGTCTCCAAATAAACAACTCTGTGACACATTTCCAATAGCTGCTCCTCTTGTCATTATTAATGTTTGGATATTAAACAGAGGCCAAACAGTGAATTGTCCCTTTTAACTCTGACTAATTTGAGCCTCCTCATTCTGACAGCATCTAATTACTAAACCTGGAGAGAATGCTACACAAAAGGCTAAGAGGCTGAAAAGGGCAGCAAAAGCGAGAGAAAAAAAACAGCTACAGTATGAAATCTGGCTGTGAAGAGATGTAAAACCAATCAGGGTAAAGGGCAGAATGAGTAAAGATTATAAAACAAGGCAAATATCTAGAGCTCTGCTAACAGTCCATGGAAGCTGCTGCTGAGGAGCAAGACTCAAGAAGTTCCACGGCACTCTGCCCAGTACATTAGGAGATATTGTGTATACAAATTTGAAATTTTGGCTGGATGTTTGTAGAAGAGGAACATCTTCATCAGAATGGAAATGATTCATTCTCTGATGGGCATACATGTTTATTGAGGCCCATTGCCTTATATCTTGAGTGCAAGTGAACACTTTGGCATGTTGCTGGAGAAAAGGGCAGAGAGAGACAGTTTCATTAGAATTTATTCTCTCAGGACCATGAATTACAACATCAACTTTCATGGAAATCCTGCCTTTATTGTACGATTTCATGGAACAAAATGTTGGTTGAAGGGAAATTTTGATCTGATGTTGATCCTAGAGGAAAAGAGGGGTCACCAAAATTATGGATCCTCCTCTGGGAAACATGAATATTCATACAAAGTTCCATTACAATCTGGCTCCTCCTTGTTAAGTATTTGCTCTGACCAAAATGTTGGATGGACAGGCGGACAAACTGACATATCATTAGTGTTATGAAGCTGTGCTTTTCAAGAGTGTCTTGGCCAAGAGAGCAGCATAAAACATCGTTACAATACAAACAGACAAATACAACTGTCACACACTACAAATGAGTGAACACAATATCCAGTTAATATGCAATACGGTAACCTGCATGGTACACTAGACTGGTGGTCATTACCTTATTGGGGAAATTCAAGCAGTGGTATGCAGACTGACACTGTTAAAAAGTTGGCTCTGTAAGGCTTTAATTTATTGTCCTCTCTTTCACAAACCCTACCCGTTGCACTTCTCAGCTAAAGCAGATCATGCAAAGTATTTCTTCCAAGCAATTTGAACCAGGTCTGACCTGAATATGCCTCAGCTCCTACCAATTAACTTCCTGCAGGGGCTTTCTGTCACAAGGTCAAATCCCCTGGTACATTATAATTAACAGCAATACAACTGAGGCCAAGCAATAATTTGGAAAAAGAAAATGTAATATGTTTTAAATGAAGGGAGGATAGAAATTATAACAGATTTTCTCAACCAAAACAATAATCACATTAGCATTATAAAAAAAGTGACAAAACATCAAGTGACAACAAACCCCCTTCCTTAAAATGAAATTACTGCATGCATGTATTAATTTCGTACTCACTTGCTGATTACTGTTATTTACCTCAAACTTTATACAGGAGGAAGTCAGTTTGCATGAGTGTGAACCAGCCTGACTATTCTGGTCTGTGCTGACTCTAACATTTGCTGAAATTACTCATAGGCTCAGCTAAGCCAGGGATAAAACCAAACTCTGCTGTGGTGACTGCTGGCAACTCGCTATGTCTTCTTTCAAACTACAAAAAAAAAAGAAAAAAAAAAATCCCACTTCCAAAAATGAAAAACTAAAGCATGAATTGGAGTGCCTTTTTGTCCATTTCAGCACTTACTTCTCTGCATCAGGTACGGCAACTGTAATGGCTTTTAAGATGCTTTAGACATGGTCTTAAGCTTGATGCATTTGCCCCAAGTTAAAGCAAAGTGTTGGCTCTCAATTCCTGCAGAGACCTTTACCAAAAAAAACGGGGAATCCTGGAAAAATGTTTGTTCTAGGAACATTTATCAGGAGATACAAGCTTCTGAAGCAGCATTTTTTAAAGAACAAACTGGATAAAAATCACCCAATCTGAACAAAAGTACTATTAAACTGGTAAAGCTGGAGCTTCAGGGATAGCAAAGTGCTGTTAATGTAAGAAACACTTGATGTTGTTTTCATTTTTTAAATGGATCCTTGAAAACAGTTTAAAGGGTTAAAGCACCAGCAAATGGACAAGTATTAAAGGATAACAGCAGTGTAATAGTATCTTTTTTGAAAAGTCTAACCGCAGCACTGTTCATTTTTGCAACAGCCAGAGACTTGTAGTGATTGCCTGACTATAGCTTTTTCTTCACTCCTGGAAGTCATGGGTGTCCATCAATAAATCATTTAAAGTTAAAATCGCCTTAGAAACACCTGTGGTTACAGTTGGTAACGGAGAGGATGTTTGAAATGACAAATGTATCAACTACTGGGGGCAGCATAATTTCCTGTGGATGCCTTGCGTGCGGGTACGGAAGTTAAATCCTTTGCGGGAAAGGAAGACTTCACCAGTAACAATGAAAATGACTATACAGAGGTAATTACAGAGAGGTAATTACAGAATACAAATACATAGAATGGCTATTTCTGAAAACATGCTACCATAAAACAAAAATGGGGTTTGATATAATTAAAATCTTAGAGATTATAACTAACATAACGTGCAGAGATGCAGCGTTGCAATGACTAACATAATGACTTATAGTGAAAACTGTCCCGTAACATCTGAACCTTTCCATGCAATTCAGTTCAGTGGTGTCTCCTCAAACCCTAACCCCCCGGCCTATCTTGGTATCTTCTGATTCTGAACATATTCCAAGTCTTCATATAGCAAAATATGATGCACAGAATTAAATGAATGAGTTGTTAAGTTTGTAAACCAATTTTTTGTCATTTATAATTATGTGTGCTTGGCCTGATTGGACCAAAGAATGATTCAATCCCATTATACAACAGTTCAAAAGTGGATTTGGGCTGATGTTGGATTGAATTATCAGGACACATTCAGTATACACCGACCGGCCACTTCATTAAGTACACCTGTACAATCACCCACCCACTACGACCTCAATAATAAACATAAAGTAGAAGTATTACCTTTCTGACAGTGTCAACAAAAACTGAAAAATTATAAGCTTCGTAAAAGTAGAAATCATGGCAGAGCTGTTGTATTGTATCACATTAGATTGTACAGGTGTACTTAATTTTGTGGCTGATCGGTGTATAACACTAAGTGTTGTGAACAACTCAACATTTATATTTAATTTAAAGTTCTGTATGACTTTCAAGTTTAATTATATTTGAATTATTTGCTCAAAACCTTCCTCAGCAAACTTTATTCAATGCTGTACCCATGTTACATTGTGAAAGCTGGTACTAAGTAAGAGCTTATAACCTATTTATTGCATTTTATTTGTGTGTCCAGTTTGGCATGAACACAGAGGAAGGTGGTCCAATCACAAAAAACTGGTGACCAAAAGTAAAAGCTTATCATCTAAACACGTTAATCATATTCTTTTAGTATCTTTCGAACATGTGCATATGTCATATGCTGGAAAATCTATTGTTTCTAAGCAAAGGAGCTTTTGGGTGCTTTTCACTGACCACAAAGCCTCATAATTACTTTACACAAAATGTTTCCCCTCATAAAATGCACACAAGATACTAAAGAATAAGATGAATCTGCATTTGGTTAAAGCTTTTCAGCTTTTATTGTCAGCGTGATGATAAACGACTGTCTTTCTTTTACTGCCAAACAGTAGAGCTGCTACAGACACTACTTCCAGCGAGTGGCTCAAGTTATTATGGTCTATGTTAAACCACTGAAAAGCTGTTCTGCGAAAAAGATACAGGAATTTATTCTCGCTTCTTTAACATTGACACAGTATTACTATACTGTTGCAACGTCTTCTACTGTATGTTGGCTATATGAATTGTTTTGTCCTTCTCAGTAGCAAATTCTTTGGCCACTAGAGGGAAGTACAGATACATGTTTCAGCTGTCTTGCCTCCACATTCTGATGTTGTTATTCATCCGTTAGAACACGTTATTCAGAGTTCCTGGTCACCTTTTGCAAATCTCAACTTGACTGCCTCCCTGGGAGCCTTTTGTTAATGGACACAGCCGTACAGTGCAGAGGAAACTCATTCTATTAGAAAGCCAAGCTGTTCATCCTCAGTCTGATGCTCTGTCAGGAATAATGCACATCAGATGTTTTTGTTAAGTGCAGGAAAAGCCGCTGGTCTCTCTTTTGTTGATGTTTCATTTATTGAGAGTTTTGGACGAGGGCTGCAGACATTTGCACTGATCTCTCACATCCTCCATAATGCCATGTGTGCCTAGTTGACCAGATATTGCGTTCACTCCCTTTATTTGTTTCATGTGCATGCCTGCATACAGGCTATCCCATCGCCCCCCCTCAGCTGGTTGTGGGAGAGTAAAACCCTGGAGGTTCACGAAAGGTTCCTTCCCACTGGGCACATAATGATACTGTTGTGTTACTCTGCCTGAGAAAATGCACACAGCCTCTACCATGCTTAACCAACTAACCACAAACAAGTATGTTAGGAGAGATCACTCCAAACAATAGCATTCAAGGCGCTACCCTGGGCTCCTCTTTCGCAAAACAAACACCACTGCCACCAAATTTAATGAATGAACTTCTCAGAATATGAAAGAACAAAAAATCTGCATAGAGACATTGTTTGCTTGCTCAGAGTGCGAGGATTATTGAAGCAATTATGAGTTATGTTCTTGGATTCACCATGCCATGTTTAGTCGGCTGTTCAGCAGAGCGTTTTATGATTCTTTCTCCTAAGATGTTTTCAAAGCAGCTCTCTCCCTGGTCTGTGGAACTGCAGGAGTTGCTGGTATGCTCCTTCTTAAATAGGCTTAGACTATATAGTGACCTGCCACTTCTCAGACCTCCCGAAAAGGGCCTGCAGGCTAAAACACTGATCCGTTGAAGCGCTTGCTGTCTGCCAGGACATTACCACGGCAGAGCCCTGCAATCTGCCTTCTATTAACAATCTGCACTGCTGACTTTCTAACCATCTAATGTAGTAGGTTGAGACAGAGTTTTTTAAGAATAAAACGATTGAGGTATCACAGAGCAGTTTAATGTCAGAGGTTTATGTGCTGTTTAGTGTTGTTGTTGCTCTGTAGATGAGCTCATATCGGACCACACATCATGCCCCTGTACAAAATCATTGCAGTGTGATTAGAAGCTTTTTGACACTTTCCAACTTTGGGAATCTTTCACAAGAGAAGGTGACAAGGGTAAAAAGAGAAAGTCCCCTTTCATCTCAGCACTACATTGCCGTACAGAATTCACATTTCCTAATGAGGGCAAACATTTCAAGCCTGCTATTTCTCTCTATCTACCAATTTCTCAAGGATGTGTCTGCCTGAGTTTTGTTTGCTGAGTGTTACCTGGCGATATTCCTGTCTGTTCTTGCTGCTGGAATTCCACTCTTGGGTTGTGTCTCTTTTTATCATCAAATAAAGAGGACTCAGGTGTGCTAACATTCACCTGAATGACGGGAGCTTTGCACACAAAACACTTCCGTGCGCTATCTGTAAATAACATTCGCCTCAATAATAATCAAGTCTCAGGCTTCACCGCTCAGTATCTGGCAGTTTGAAAAATTGGAAAAGAGAATTTTTTTTCTTTTTTAAAGGGGAAACCCAGGTGACTCACAGCAGCGAGAGAGCTGGGAATGAGGCAAATAAAGCCTGAGAGCGAGGTTGTCACACCCACAGATCTAAAGAGCTCCCCTGGGTTCTTTGCAGACTTGCAGAAAGAGAGAGAAAGTCAGAAAAAGAGAGACAAAGGGGAGAGTGGGAGAGATGCAAGTTTTATTGAGTGAGACCGCATCTGCTGCCCCTTCTCTCCCAATGTAAACATCTGCGGCTGGTTAGTGTTAGCCTCTGAGCTAAGTGCAGTCCGAGAAGGTCTGGTTCTTATACGGCGCGATAGCAATGGCAAAGGGCAGCGAGGTGGGGAGGCGGGTGAAACTGCTCGTAGAGTTTGGGCCCCGTGCCCAAACTGGAGCAGCACAGGCGGGAGGATGGAGAGCCGGGTCTGGGAGAGAGATAAGGGAAGGTAGAGAGTGTTTTGGGAACTGAGAGTGATATAGACCAGAGCCCTGAAGACCAGAAAAGGAAAGGAGCTGTCAGTGGGTTTGAGTCAGAGTTTGTTTATTTACAGACAGAAAATATGAAGGAATTTTCTCATGTTGTACTGAGGACTGTGGGCAGCTTTGGTCTCAAATGTTTCTGATGTTTTTGTCTTTGTTAACCCCTTTTTTTCCTGCAGGTCATGGTTATCAGATTGGCAGTGGGGAGAATTAGGATAGAGAAGTTGAGCTTAGCCTGCAGGAAGACTCAGCCCTATTCATTCGCTGTGCGACAGCACACAAAAGATGGCACAATAAAGGATTTGGTATTAAGTAGCGCTCCTTGCCGCCTCTCATTCAGCCTTCAGCCTCTGTTCATAACTCTAAAAAGCCTGTGCAAGACAGAGAACAAAGCAGTGCTGGCCCACTTTAGTATGTCTGAAAAGAGTAACTTCCTCTAGAACTTTGCCCTTTATCAAACCTTTCTTTCCAACAACAGCGACAGTTGCTCAGAGTATTGCTTTAAACGTGTCAAAGCAAAGTACACAAAGTAGGATAGCTCATGAATTTGATAAATGAATACATCCAGTTAATTAAATCCTTTAGGGTCCTGAGTATGATACAGTAGAGAGGGTGTTATAGAGGAAGGCTTATGTGGTAGTATTTGCTGAGAGGACTGCTTTGAAGTTATTTTGCAGTTTTTTGTTTTCACTCTTTCAATGGGCATACTGGATTATTTTGGTCCTTTCAGATGGCTTTGCTGAAGGAAAACATGGGTCTTGTGCTCTGTATTGCTGCGTCTACAAAGTATTAGGCTGCTTGCAGAGATCTCACTAAAGAGGGGCCATAGCTGGGCTTCAAGGGGGGATACATGGAGGTCATAGTTCATGACAGAGTTCAGCTTAGAGATCCACAGGTCACTCTTTGTGCTGGGAGTTGACAAATTTAGACCACATGATGTGATTGTAGTCAGAGCCTTTGTGTAAAATTAGACTGCTGCTTTTTTGTCTTATCTGCCCCACTCAACACAAACGTCCTGTGTAAAAGCTCTGATAGCCTTTACTCAAGGATCGACACTTTAGCGGGAAATTTGCGCCTCCACCCAGTCGCCAGTTTTGCTGGGTAGATTAATTGTTTTCTTATTAGTGTGATTGCATTAGTTTGCATTCCTGACAAAATTCCCCATTTGGGAGAAGCCCAGGGAATCACATGCTGTTTTTGTGTAAAGGGCAGACCAGTGTTTATCATTAATGTCCAGTTCCCAGTTGAGTCTTGTCTGCTACTCTAATGTGATAAAAGGAAGTTAGTCTAAGGCTTGCTAGATGTCTGGCTTTCAGCCCAAAAGACAGACTCAATCAGATGCTCAGAAACCACTTTAGGGGATTCACCCTGCTGTGTCTTCATGAGGACCTCATTCCCTATGCTGCAGTATTCATTCCAGGATATTGATCAAATTAGCCTAGTGTCGCTCTTTAGAGCTCACATTAGTTTGTATAATTTTGAGCCGCGTACCCTAGAAGATTGATCTTGTGGTCTCTGTCAGGATTTGCATGCAGAATATACAGAATATTAGAAAAACCTTTCATTATATGCAGTCCAATGCCACACCACCATTAACTATGACCTCAACAATTACCATGGAGGTGAATTAACATTTCTGTGACTCATTGTGAACAAAAATGATAAGTTTCACAGTATTTATTGCAGGGCCATTATACCTGATAAACTGGTAACCTAGAGGCAGAGTTCATGCATCTTTAAAGCCATTCTTAGGTCTTAAAAGTCAGAGACTAAAGTCAGGATATCAAAACCCATCCAGCGTGTGTCAAGTCCAACGTCAAGAAATCGCTGTGGGGCTCATCCACTGGTTGGCCCCTGTGTTTTGATTGACAAGGTCTGACCCTCTGTTGCTAGGCTTTCCCACACACTGGTAGTTGTTGGAGGCAGTCAGCTGAGGCCACCAGTCATCCGTGGACTGCTGTTAGACAAAGGGCAGAGGATGGAGAGAATACTGATCTGTAGGGACGAGCTGCTACTGACAGGCAACATTTTATACATGAGGAGCTTCCGTATAGCGGGGGGCTCTGTTCTGGTCCACGGCAACCTTGTCTTTGTGAAAGCATGTTTTTGTATAACAGCTTTTGTTTAGACAGAGAATTTTCTATTTGTGGTTATCACATCTTGATGTTTGAACTTTTTGTACTCTGTCCTGTTCTCACACATTTCAAGATATGGAGTGATGAGTCAGAGGATCACAGATTAATGCGTTTCCATTACAAGAGACTTAGAATAACATTAATTTCCCATTAGTCTTGTTAACACTGATGCAGAGACATACTTAAGAACAAGTTGGCACACATTAGGGCTTTAGGACTTGACATATTCTGCAGAAGAACAGTGCAAGCTGTGATTGCAATTTGTTGAAACATTCACTGATCAGTCATATGGGGGCGCCCTCTCCTCTAGTTGACCTGCAAGCACAAATAAGGAAGCAGCTTCACTTCAGTTATTATTTGCAGAAAGACAATGAGAAAGAAAAATGCTTTCATGGGGGAAAAAAGAAAAATATTTGTCAGGGCCAGTATTAAGCCTTTTAATGTCACTTGATGAAAGGTTCTCAGCCCAACTTAAGTTTTATAACAGTGAATATGACTTTCTCAAACGCCTTCTTTGACAAAGGAGCTAACCTAACTCCTTTTAAACAAGAGGAGGGGACAACTGGAGAGAGTTTGGAGTGGGGAAGTGTAGGCTTGTGTCTAGAATTAGGACCTATACGATACGGGGGCCTTCCCCTACACACCCTGTTAATTCATTCTCTCGCGTCATCCTGGGAGCAAGACTGAAGGAACATCCCTCAAGTCTGGGTTGTAGAGTTAGTCATTCTGTCTGCAATACTTCAGCCCAGGGGACGAGCCTGGCTCAAAACAAAGCTTTTAGTGTGCATAAGTAGTCCCTGTTACTAAATGAATAACCTCTTCTGTTTTTGTACACACTCTTTTCCAGTTCTACGCTGTGAGCCTGAAATCTGTGCCTGGTTTTGTCTTTATGTGTTTTTGCTACCCCAATCAGTCCAGTGCTTTTTGCTGCATTATCACTCTGGGTTTTAGGGCAGTACTTGTTGCTCCTCTGTGTCATGTTGTGGGTGGTCTCAGTCCATCCATTACTTCCTTGTCCAAGGAGAGGCGAAGTTCACACGAGACCCACATCCATTTGCTCTCTGCAGCGGGCAGCTTTTGCACTCATGTGTAAACCATAATCAGGCTAGCCTGAGAAAGATGTAACGGCAACTTAACCAGCCGCGGCATTTCTGGCCTCCCTGTCCCTTGTAGCTTATTGTCATTGACACGATGACGTAGTGCTTCAGGAATCCACTCTGTGGCCCTCTACTCAGCTTTCTACAGCACTCAGAAGTTGTAGTGCAGAAGTACAGGAACATGTAATGCTTTAGGGTAGATCTGTGGAGTTTTATCACCACTCTGATACAAAGTAGGATAATCCTCATTTATGTGGTACATCTTTAAACTTGCTGTGCAGTCTAATGTGACCTGAGGCAGTGACTGCATTGCAGAGCTTAAAGAACGTGAAAATACTTTTTTAGGCTGAGAGTGGGTGAATATGAGGAGACAGACAGGGCCGAACTTTTTTGTAAAGAGATCGGTAAAGAGATGGCTAGACAGAGAAACAGAAGGGAGGGGACTGCTGTGAGAGGCCTGGGGTGATGTTTGAGGACACAGGGGGTCGTTGTGGTTTGTCTCGCTGTCAATCACCCACACTCTGATTTCTTTTGTTGTCCGTGAGCTCAATGCCCCTCAGCAACCTGTGGCTGTCCTTCCTCTTTGTGTTACAGTGTGGGAACTTCGCTGTGCTGGTGGATCTCCACGTTCTGCCCCTGGGCGGCCAAGAGGACGCCAGCTGGTTTACTACGGACCACATCGAGGTACAGACACAGGGAGAAGGGCGTGGGTGTGAATAAGTGTGTGAGTGAATATATGGCTTCTGTTGTGCTGGGGGCCTTTTTCAAAAGACAGCAGCAGCGTGGAATCCAAAATGACTTTGAGCTTTCTGTCTATTCTTCTTAGGGTTTTTCATTGTTGCAAAACTGTTCCCACCTCTCCACCTAGCCACTTGTTGAGTTGCCTTATTGGCCTTTCACTTGAGACTTCTACTGTCCCCTTGTTTGCCTGTGCTCATCAAAACTTCTCCCAGCAGTTCTACAACATGTTACTGTACTGAAATATCTGCACACCGTTTGTAGGAGGTTACAGCCCTGGTTCAAGATGCTGTGGACCAGAGGGTTAAACAGTACACAGAGTCCCTCCACAATAGAAAACAGCCCAAACAGAAGAAGGAGCTGGCACCTGCTTCAGCCTTTTTTGTGAAAGGTAACACACCATCTTGTGACCCTCATTACAAGGCACTAAAGCCAAGAGTCCACTATTTATTATGGTGTAATTCATTGCTTTACAATCCATTGTTGTGTGTAACATTGCTTCTTCATGTGTTTACTTGGAGCATTAGTTGTTATTTGGTCATGAGTACAAGTTATATTTATTCTGTTTTGATTTCACTGTTGCTCATTCCTCTGGAATGTAGTCATCTTTGTCTTCCCTTTCCTTGTTTTAGGTGTGTCTATTATCAACCCTTGAATAAGTAAAATGGTTTACTTTGGCTATGAACTCAAAACCATTATTTATTCACTTGGATCTCAGTGCAGAGATATGGCTGCGTGCATGGAGGTGGGCCACTGAGCTTTGAGGACGATGGGAACAAATGGGTTACAAAACAGTCTTAAAAAGTATTTCATGGCTACCTTTTTAAGGAGAGTGTGAGGAGAGAGGAGAGTGTGGGAGGAAAGACAACAGAACTAGTTGGGACACGGTGGCTCTCTACGCCCAGGGTGTGACCTGGAGGCAAGAGCTGATAGGAGTTTTTATATTGTGTTGCACTGTTTAACTTGGCACAAAATGTAAGTCCCTTAAAATGGCTAATGTTTGTTACCCTTCTGTTTAATGTGGTGTTGGCACACCTGTGTTTATCTGTACTTGTAGTTAATTGGGTGACACCAAAAACTGTTGCCCTGACACATATACGCATACAACAATATACACAGAGAGAAAAATCAATAAATTATCCGCTAATGTGAATAAGCCAATTCAATTCATCCCTGTTTATCCAGTGCATTCCTCCAGCCACCCACACACATGCCTTTGAAGCACTGTAAGCCTAGCTTCAGAGGAACCCCCAGCTGCGTGTTGTAAGGCAGACAGGTTTGTCACAGGTAGCAGTTAAGAGCAGTTAAACTGGGCTCACTCAGCGGGGCAGGCCTGACTGTGAGAGTGGGATTACAGGGCAGTCGGCCCCATAAAGTTTCTCCTGTGGCTGCAGCTCTGCCTCTCACGCTACTCCCCTACACTTTAGTCTTCTCAACCTCTAAAACTGTATGTCCATGTGTGCAGTTGTTTTCATACACAGATGCATGCATACATTGATCAACTTGTAGTCATCATAAGCAGGTACACTGGTTGCACGCATGTGTGCGTGCATGTGCGCAGGCGGTCATACACGTCAGAACCAGTGAGAATCAGAAGGAGCAAGAGTGTGTTGGAGAGATATATCCTCCCCCTGGGCTAGGTGTGAACAGGCTGACAGTGTAAGGTTACTGAAAAGCCTGTCTCATATTCCCCATGACAGACTGAGGAGAGACAGACATCTCTAATGATGGAGATCACAGACTGAGGCTCCACACACACACACACACACACACTTACTGTATGTGCACACATTCACTCTACTGTGTGAACAAGGGGACTATCGGTATTTCAGCAGTGAAATATGCATGTAAAAATGATTAAGCTCCTTGCAGCTTTGCCAAAAAGAAAGTTACCAGTGGAACATGACTCCATACCACATTGGAGAATTTTCCCCTCTCAGAACATGAAAAGGTATAGTGCCTAAAACAGGCCTGCACAGTTCATGTGCTCTAGTCCTATTAAAGGTCTTAAGTGAGTGTAATGACATTCTTGGTCTTTTCATTGTCCCATGTGAGGGAGGCGGCAGAGCAGTAAAGGTGGAGACTGTGACTGTGAGAAGTAAGCAGGCAGGCAGGAGCCATAAAAAGGGGAGGACAGACTATAGGCTTAGGGAGGGAAGCCCAGCAAACCTCAGGGTGGGTATTAAGTATAGGGGTCGTCTATTCTGCAAGCAGGTCAAACGCTAACCTGCTAATCCTCACAGGACTTTCAGACTGTCCATAGCAGGGAGTGAAAGCTTGTTTTCTGCGTGTATCTCTTTCAGCAGAACACCTATTTGCATCTGTGTGTGTCTGTGTGCAGCATTATGTTATCTGAGAGCAGAATTAAGTTGGATATCCTGGAGTGAGACATGTGTGTGTGCCGGCACACGTGCACATGGATGTTGATGCATATAGGGAAAGGTGTCAGGCGGGGTAGTACTGATGTCTGGGCCAAGAATAGGCGGATGGAGTGTGGTGCTATGTGTGGGATGGTATGGGAGGGGGATTGTGGGTCTTGTATGAGGCGGTGTTTGAGCTGGTGCCAGTGTGAAATCACAGGGGCTTCCGCCAACAGACAGCAGTAAGAACAGCGTAACAGCCTCAGCTGTTGGCACTTCAAATGAGCCATCAACAGCTTTTAACATTCCAAGGTCCTCCAGTGCAAGTGTTTGTATCTGAGTTATCTCTATGGGTTATTGTATTTATGTATGTATGCTGTGTTGGTTGCATGTGTGTGCATAGCACCCAGTGAACATGTCAGAGAGGGGCTTATCCCATGTCTTCTGCCAACATAAATCTAAGCCATTTCTTCAAATCTCAGCTGCAGAGGCCAATTTCCAACTGTCAACCCTCAGCCCCCCTCATTTTTTTTTTTACCCAGGCTACTTGAGACTTCATGATTAGCTCATAGTGATGTGATTTATTTATGTTTTTAGAGAGATGAACAGAGGGAACTTTTCCCACCAAACATCTTGGCTCTGGACAAGCAGAATGGACATGCTAGACTTTAGAAACCCAGGGAAGGGGAGCTTGGGAGAGGCCTCTTGCATTCTCCCTGGTAGACCGTGTTGAACACACCCACATTTCTCAGAGTAATTACAGATTGAAAATGAGTGGATAATAGGTTCTCTGTGCTTTGAGGAATACATTTTTTGTCATTTGATATGATATTTGAGTGAGGAAGCTGGTGGTTTACTCTTTGACAGCAAGAGTGTCACCGCTGTCTTCATGAAGGTGCCACTGCTTTGCAGAAAACTTATTCATTTCAGACATGGCCCTCTTTGATAACACAACATGCACAGACTGGCCGAGAGATTGTTTGCCAAACATTACCAGTATACTTTTTGATTAGATTTTGTTTACTCCAACTGCTGATTGTGTGCTATCTTGATTTTCATTTACTCTCGGTCAAGTATTGTTTTACCTCAATGGGATATTGATTTTGTAGTCCATAATGGTGTATATATTTGTGTGTATGTGTAGAGTGTAAACTGAGAAGACCCATTTTACACGGATTTAGCTAACATGCCATTTCCAACTGCCAAAGCACATTACCAGATGTCTTATGCCTGTTATTAGTATTGATGCAGCCACATTGATCTCTCCATGTGAGGCAGAGCTCGGGTATAGTTTAGTCTGGTGTTTTCAGAGTCTTCCTACCAGTCCGAGGACTTAGAGGAACCCTGGCAAAGTGGTACCTAGAGTCCGTTTTAGCCCATGGCAGAGCTGGTTCCTTCTTCCTCTCCCTGCACAGGTGCCAGGGCTTAGGGGGAGGGAACACCTGCCAGCCTGTTTCCCCATGGCCACGGCAGGCTGGAGAGGCATTTTCCCAGGCTCCCCAGATGAATGGTCACTAATAGCCGTGGGAGAGGGCTTTGCGAGTGCTGCACAGTGTACCACTGACTCCTCTTGGCAGCCCTATGAAGGGGGCTTAAGGCAGCCTGGCCACGGCCATTGCAGGAAAAGCACAAGTGTTGCTGGATAGCTTTACTGTTGGAGAATGTGTTTACGAATGACCATCTCCCTCCCAATGAAGAATGCGGAGGATGTGTAGAGACTAAGAGGGAGATGGTTAATTTTTGCACTGCCCTGTCATAGATTTCGCTTTGTTTGGCTTCTCTGGATCTTTGACGGCGTACAGCCACAGGTTAAAACAGTTGATCAAATTTGTAAAAACTATTTAGTCAAAATGAGACTTTCTGTGTACAAAATGCACAAACATATAAACCATTACATGTGTGTTGTATGTCCATTTTAGGGAGATTAATACATGCCAACCTTTCAGCCTCCTACTGTGACAGTTCACAGCACTTTTCTGAAGACACGGAAGCATTTTTGTCGTGACAACCTCTGTTAACCCACCTCGTTTCTTCTCGGTGCTACCACAGCTATTACTATTTATGTGAGTGGCTGTTATGTGGGGACTGGTCTGTAAATAGAGAGGCATGCCTGTGGCAGAGTTACCTGCCCTGCTCTGTGTTACTGGGCGTGAGGCAGGCTGGGATTAAGGCGAGGGGGAAACGGAGACCTGTGACAGGAACAAAGGAATTCCAAGGCCCAGGCTGGAAATGGATCCTGATCAGAGTAGCCACTCCAGCCAGCCTGCCCCTCTCCCCGCTTGCCCTCCCTCCCCTGGCCCCTGCTGGGCAACCCCCTTCCCCCTGGTGCTTTGTGGCGTTGCTGTGGCTCTTTAAATCCTTCCTGTAAGCCCCTGGCCTTACTCAGCAGCAACACATAGGACAGTCTGACTCCACTGTTAACCCCCTCCCTATTATTGCACACATACACACACACTTTAGTTCTTTTTCTTTTTTCCTTTTGTCCTATGCATTTTTACACATTAATGCACTCTCTCCTCTCCCCTCCTCTCCTCGCCCGTGCCCTCCACGTCTGCTCTTCTCCGCTCTCCTCATGTCGTCTCTTTATGTTTTCTCACTTTCTCTCCTTCTCCTACTCCGCAGGGTCAGCTGCAGTCTCTTAGGACACAACCGCAATCCCCGCCATAGCTGTCACACCACACTCTTTTCCCATATAATTAGGGCCTGAGCCTGAGCCTGAGCACGGATCACATTCATGTGACTGTTCCCCTTTACCACAATCTGGTCTGGGAGATGGCACACACTCTCTTGAACTCATGCTAAGTGTTCAGTCTGACCAGAATGCCTTGTTTTAGGAATTACTGAAACGTTTCAGAGGATGTCGTTGTTTTTCTCTGCCCTTTGCTTCACTTTGAAAATAACGGGACTGTGTCGTGTGCTCTTGTGAGCTTTGTGGTTTTTCCTGAGGAAAGATGTCATTGCAGTGCTGTGTGCCAAATTTGCCTTGTGTTGTCAAGAAAGGCCAGCCTAGGATGGCCCTAACAACAGCAGCATAGTTTAATTGTAGACATTAATGCTGTCCAGGCATTCAGAACTTCAGTCAATTCAACACAGAATTTTCTTCTTTTCGTCATGGCCTTATGCACCTCTCTAGTCACTGGTAGCAAAACCTGGATAGCATCGCCACGTGTGCCATGGTTCATCTATTTAGGTTTATAAACACAGGCTAGCAGATTTGCAGAGGACCCAGCAAGCAGAGACAGCCTGCTTCCAATGAGGCCTTGATCTGAGTATAAAAAGGCCAGCACAGTTCATAACTCAAGTCCACAAACTGCTCTGCACAACATTAATCCAAAGGAGCTTCATGCAAAATAAGCAGTTTGCGTCCTCCTCATTCTGAGTGCTCTAACAGTGGCTGCACTTTGAGAAATTTGTGGCTTCTTGGGCTAATTAAGATATAATGATGATTAAATATGACATTTTGTATTGTGACTGCATTTCTCTCATCAGATTATGTTTCTAAGAATTACATTTTTTTCCCTTGATAATTGTTCTGTGCTCCAAAATGCTCCCCACCACTTTAGTCACATGCTGCATTATGGGTTGGCCTGAGCTACCATGCTGCGGCGTATTTTGTAACTGCGATGAAGGGGTCACCCAAATGTTAAATTGAACACTCATGTGCAAATATTGTTTCAGGTGGACGTTGTGCAGGATGATAAGGCACAGTGCTTCGCTACGGCCGTAGTTACAGTTACACACAGAGAGTGATGTCCTTCCAGGAAAGCCCCCACTTACATATGGGTAACTTCCTCATGCTCTCTCATCCTTCACCACTCCACCCCTCTCTCTCGCTCTAAGCCCCAACTCTCCACCCACACTTGAGGACAGAGGGAGGGGGTCCACATCAAAGCAGAGATGTCAAAAGAGCAGGATTCTCAGGCACTGATGTCTGACTGTCCTGCTGATTCAACTCCTGTTCGTAAAAGGGTTGCGTGGGAATTGCAGTTCTCCTGACATACAGTCACTACATTTACATGCACACTAGAAACATGGTTAATGGGAGAAATCAGGTTACGGCAGGAAATTGGAGAACGCCTTTACATGCACTGCAATAACCAAGTTACTGTAAAACCTTCCTTTACATGCAGCTGGTGGGTAATCAGATTTCTCTCCTTCTCAGTGCCATGTTTTTGAAGCAGTGCTGGCAAAATTTAAGTGTATTAATGATATATAATACTGCAGCATGAAGAGTAGAGTGTTTTTCATTTTTGGTGGAAACATTTTGACTGACTGACTGACAGGTCACTATTTTTTTTCTTATTGTGCACATGAACCTGGATTTTTAAAACATTCTTCCGTTCATCCGTGGAAACATCTCACTTAGACTTATTTATTTCAGTTTTAATTTTAGTCACTAGATACTTTCCTTAAGTGTCAGAGTTATCATCATGCACATCTGCTCTTATAAAAATTCCTGTTAGAAACCCAGTTAAGCATACACATGGCCAAGAAATTGGTTTCCTCCAGCAGAAGTGTTGCAGGTTTCTTTAAATTTTACACTGATAATGGAAACCTGGTTTCTCTTTTACATTACATTAAAGAAATCAGGTGACTGCAGGAAGCTCAGAGTAACCAGGTGCCTTTAAATGCACTGTGAGAAGACACCCACTGTATTTCTGTTAAAGGCCCTGGACCCACTGTGGTCAGGCTAATGCATGGCCAGGACCTGCTAGGAACTCCAGAAAAGCCTCCATATCAGAGCAGAAATTCTTATGGATTCCTGCAGGCGTCACAACAGCATGGGCTGCCAGGAATGCGGATGGTGAGAAGGACTAGGCTATGTTTTCTATGGTTGTTTTAATGATCTCCTCAGGATATGACTGAAGTTAATGAAGTCTATTCCATGGGGGCTTACCTTTGACCCTGGTCTGAATGCCTCTCACCCCTGTCTGTTCCATTTTACAGTCCTAGTCACTCTGGATGCCTTTTGGTTTGTTGACTTTTCTTTCCTCTCATTGTTTTCCCAGGAAGCGGTGAAAGCTGCAGGGATGTGTGTGTGTGTACATGTGTGTGTGTCTCGAAAGTACAGTATTCTAGCCTTGGCACCAGCCCTGCGGAGTCTATGTCTTTTTTCCGCAGTTGTCCTGTGGTATATTACAAGATGGTAGAAGTCTCTTCATACAAGCGGTTACAATATTATCTACCACATTTCTGAAAACATGGCGTGCTGGCTTGTTTACTGTTTGATTTGACCTGTCATAATATTGTTGTGCATTGGGTTTCAAAACAATTAAGCAAGACCATCTTCTCTTGAAGGAAGTACAAATGAAACCCTTTAAAGTCTCAACCCTACAGATTGGGGTATTGCACCACTGTGTGCCACAGTTGCCACAGAAAGGGGCCACTCATTCCCAGAGGAGGCACTAGCAAACTGTTTGTGAGAGAGAAACATGAATGTAAGCTTAGCACGAGAGAACCTGGGCAGAGGGCCAAGAGCAACTCTGCGCTGCGCAGGACGTTATAAAGTTGGAGCAACAGCTGATGTCTCGGGCCATGGCGTTGCACCGGTTCCCAACTCTGTGTCCAGACGTCCCTGTCAAACTTGTCCTGGGAATTGGCAAGCTCAACCCACCAGGGAAAGCAATGAGAATAGTTGTAGAGCTAGACATGGGGCTAAAGAGTCTAATGGACTAAATCAAAGCTTCTAAAAACATAGAAAGCTATGAATGTGCAATGAAAGATGCTTGCTTCCTGGTCCCTCCTGAACCCAGAATGGGCATAGAAAACAAAACAGAGATACAGATCTGCATTCCTCTCTGGGTAGACATCCAGAATGGATGATAGATGATCACTGCTTTGCTATTGAAAGAAAAACAGTATCTGACTTTTTTTCCAATAAAGGAATGCTGCTATTGTTAGCTACAAACATGCTCAACATACCATACAGTGTGTTAATGCAATTTCGCTTTAGGATTAATGAAGCACCCTATTTAAAGCTTGTTGGCGTATCCAGTATGACTACATACTTTATGTACACCAAGTATTAAAGGGACAGACTTCCAACTCTAAAGACAATTCAGTGAGGGAGGTCCTCTAATAACGTATGTACTCATAAATCCAACATTAACATGTGTCTACTGGTTCAACAAGATGTCCACACCATACAGTGCAGTCCATAACAATTTGGACAGTGACACATTTTTCTTGTTGTTGTTGTGAGTGGCCATGTCAACCACCTGACCTCAATCCAGGATGTGTTTCACTTGCTGAAGATCAGACTTAAGCCCTAAAAGCCTCCCAAACAAACTGAAGATGGCTGCATTAGAGGCCTGGAAGAGCACTACAAGTGAAGTTACCAAGCTGATGTCAGTGGCTGCAAAGGATTCGCAACCAAAATACTAAACATTTTACTTCATGTACGTTTATTTAAAAAAAACAAACGTAAAAAAGTCTACAAGTACTAAACTATGAATCAAACATGGATGTTAAAACCCTCAAATTAAAGCTGAAGGTCAGCGCTTACGTAGTCATTGTTTTCTTGCAAATCCAACATGATATGGTGTGCAGAGCCAGTACAGTAAAAAATGTGTCATTGTGATTATACTTACAGACTGTGATGTATTTATAGAGTTACCTGAGCCCTTGGTTGACAAAACAAGGTGTAAAATGATAAATCCGGATTTATCGTTCACCCAAAGCTGTCACATCTATTGGCCCCCTTGCTGCAGGACAGGGATTCCCAATCTGAAGCTCCCGGAGCCCTACTAGTTTTGTATCCTCAGAGCTAAATGCTTTGAGTTGGTGCCCCACGTACAAGGTGGCTACAATGAAAAATAATGGGGCTGAGTAACAATCGCTGACCTAAGAAAAGCTCGTAAGATGAGCTTCTTTCATATGAGAACTTGCCACCTGAAGTATCCACCTCAATAAATGATAAATACTGTATAGATTTACATATTACTGTTATTATCATGGAACACAATTTCATTTGGGAACACAAATAACTTTACTATGAAACTAAAATGTAAATAAAGCTCCAGACTGTAATGGTATCAGCTGACACATTATGAAACTGATGCATAGCAAGCACACAAACAAGCATTGTGATCTGAAGTCTCACACAAAATGAACGCTTACTCCTCATAAATCACCCTTCCTCATGTGTCTCCTTTTCATTAGGCAGATTAGAGATTTGTTTTTGTTCCGTCTCTGAGAGATTACAGTATGATGTATTATGTTAAATCTTAACTAAGCTGTCCAACATTGTCTAACATGTGAATTTTGCTGTAGGCTTAATTTCTATCTAATAGCTTTTGAGGATCAGATGCATTCCCATAGGTGCTAAACTGACAAGTATTATAACATGTCACTGAGGTCATAATTTTACTCCATTATTTTCAGAAAAATATTGATTGTAATTGCTTAGTGTCATAGTAACAAACAGGTTTGTTTGAAATAGATTTGATTGACTGTTTCATTTTATTCCTCCATTCATTAATGTATATTTGTATATTTTTGCAACTATGAATTGTGTTTTCTAAAGTAGTGACCCTGGTTGCTAATTCAGCCACAAGCACGGAGAAACAGAAAGCGGAGGTGGTGCCATTAATCACTGGCCGGTGGACTTGAGCGTATACCTGTGGCAGTTTTGTGGCAAACTGTCTCTCTAATTGCATGTCATTATCCCAAGAATCACAAGACTGCTTCTTTTTGAAGACGATAATTAGATGCTTTGAGTTGGTGCTGAGATGACATCAGCTAAGAGAGAAAGGGGAACGTTCACAGAGGCCCCCTCACACTTGTGTGTGGGCCAGAGCTGTTAACATGCTGTCTGCGTGTTTTATGTTGTTCATGTGTGGAACATATTTGTCCTAGTTCTAGGTCAACTTTTAGAGGAGACTTTTCCAAGTTTTATTGATGAGTGACTGTCAGTGTCGTTGCCAGCGGGTGAAAACCTCCTCCTCACGTCCAAGATGTCAGCTTTTCAGAGACAAAGACGGCCTCGTTTTATTAGATTGATGACAGTGCATATTTGACATTATCCAGGGAGTTCTGAAAGAGCCCTGAGTGCAAGAGGTCAGGATTTTCTCAAACTACTGAAGACATGTAATCCTTTAATTGAAGTTAAAATGCTGAAAT
The DNA here is from genome assembly GCA_003416845.1 of Oplegnathus fasciatus. Lineage (NCBI taxonomy): Eukaryota > Metazoa > Chordata > Actinopteri > Centrarchiformes > Oplegnathidae > Oplegnathus > Oplegnathus fasciatus. The sequence goes on from NTHP01000036.1 coordinate 559,320, forward strand.
CCCCATAGTTGGCAGTTAATGAGGTTTTCACACGGCAACAGCAACATAAGAAATAGTATAGAGCGGTGGTGGTAAAGTCAAGCAGGGTATAGTTTTACAGTCGCTGTATCAAGAAGAGCAAAAAGGTACGAAGTAGGTACCAAAGAGTGAACATGCTCTGTCCACCTCCCAGCACTGTTGTCTTGTTTACAGAGAACAACTGGATAGCGTGTTAGCCAGGCCCTTGCTTTAAGTCAACAAATTCCTACCAGATTAGGCAACAGGCCGCTGTTTCTGCCCAGCACATCTTACATACCATGATAAACATTCCATGACAAAGAGAGCAGAGGCCCGGGCCATGGTTTCTCTGCTTGTGCCAAACTGGGAGGTCAGTTAAATTAAAACAGAAAGAATAGTTTCTCACTCCATGAATGGTTTTGCATCTCTAGTCCTGTATTCACTTTAAGTCCCAGCCTAGCCTTGCCTGCTTCTACAGTATTTAATGGAAGTAGTGGCAGTTGTTGGACTCATCATAAGAAGGGCTTTATATTAGAACAAAAATATTTGCATAGTTTGTCCTTTTATTAATCACTTTATGTCACTGTCTGAATAACATTTGCATGAACAAGAAAAGATTTGATTGCCAACAGTGGCTGCTTTGTGTCATGATGGTAAATTGAATAAATGTTATCAGTGTATCCGGGAGTGACAACAATGCCAGCACGCACCATCCAGAGATTCCCGTCCCAAAGTTGCCCACTGGTGTCAGTAGTGGCAGCTCTAAAGCCGTGGAAATGGTGTCACATGTACAATTGTTTTGCGTAGGAGTTTTTCTGCTCTTTTTTACTGTTAACTGTATTTCTGTTTTGTTTTGTTTTTTATAGGGAAAAACTTCAGCCTGGTCGCCAATTTTCTGAAGCGGCACTTCAACCTCAGATGTATTGTCAAGCCGCTCTATGGGGGTACGAAAACTACAAACAAATTCCCAGTTAAATGAATCAGAAATAGGCATCTCAATGACTCACACTCAGCCAAATTTCCCACAGAAAGAGCAAGTCATCTGTGGTCGGCATGTTGATTTTTCTCCCCCTCACTTGTTTTTATGTCCTGTCCCTACCTGCTCGGGGTGTCGTTGAGAACAGGCAGCCATTAAGTGGTTCCCTTGAGAGGCTACTGAGAGTGGGAGAGAGAACGATTGGAGGGCTGTCTATGGAGGGCAGTGAGAATCTATCTCCATGGCCCATCTAGTGCCTGTGACCCTTGGCCACCTTTTCATGGGACCAACATGGCTCTCTTCCTGTCAGTAAAGTTAATATCTGCTCCCTAAGGGCCTGGATGTTAAGGCAGCACTGACCTGCTGCAGACTGAGATGACGGCTTCTCTCAGCAGGTCCGTTACACATCAAATTAGACCCAGTTTCCTGGGGTCAAAGGTTGTGTATTTCAGTCCACTGAGTTAGCTGTACATAGTGATTAGGTCATGTAAAAATTCAATTAGCTATAAAACAGATGAAAGTCTTTATTCATATTCTAGTTATATATTGCAAAATGGCAAGTTTTAAGTTAAATCCTACTGGGGAGACTATGAGGCTGAAACACAATTGGACTTTTTTAAAACTTTACTATAATTAGTCAATCAAAATGCAGTGGTATTTTCTGATTTAGCTTACTTTCCTTTCACTCCACAACACAAAAATGTTGAAAACATACTGACAGTTTTTCTATTCTCAGGCTATTGTCAGTGGGGCAAAAACTGTAAACTTTGTCCTGAGGTCGGGACGGATCACAGGAGCAGTCATGAAGTCATTAAAATCAATGGGGTTATTCAATTTGGTGGATAAATGTGCTCTGCAAATTTCATGGCAATCTGCCTGTTAGATTATGAGATATAATTTGTGTAAACTCTCAATTTGCGGGTAGCTGAAGAGAAAAGCCAAATGTAAAATCAAAAGGGTTCATCCTCTGGAAAGCATAAATTTACTTTCATTGCAATCTTCCTGTTGGATTTTTATGTCTCTTTAAGTGTATGAGTGATTCATCTTCAAAGGCCAAGAATTTCAACAGCAAATTTCACGGTAATCTGGCATGTAGTATTTGAGCAATCAGTCAACATCCAAACCACCCACAGACATAGTCATCCTTAGTCATCCTCGTTACACACTCCACATAAGGTATGTGTACATTAATGCAAGTGTGCGGTATATGCAAGTTCTGTGCCTGCTTAACAAAAGTTTGTGCTTTGGCTGTGTTTATAAGCCACTAATCCACACAACTGAAGCAAAACCATTGTTTTCAAAAATGGCAACTGAGGAGCAATATGAGATTTTACGGACTAAATTCACCGCTGCTGTAAAACCTTTGAACAGACGGTGGTAAGCGAAGTGGATCAAGAATGCAAGATGAAGAATATTGTAATCTTTTGCCAAAGCTCCTGTTCATTTGCTCACGTAGGACGTTACTTCTTCATCAGTATTCTCTGCTGTATCAGTATTTTTCATTAAGCTCGCCATCTTGAAACACACAGCGGTGGAGAAGACAGAGTAATGCAAATTTTGGACTTCCATTGCTGTGCAAGTTCTTTACAGACAAGAGGCTTGATAGGTCAGATATTGGCCAGTTTAGCTGTGTTGAGGTCAGTTAGATTTATTGTCATCATATAATACATGTAATAGTGTTGTTTTTGTAAATGTTCTTTGCCTTTGAAGCTGATGAAACATTCATATTACTCCCAAGAGCCATTGTTAACATAAAATTTTCTAATATTTCATGCTGTTTACGCGGCTCATAAAGCTCAGCAATTATCTGTAAACTGACATTTTCTCCTTGGTCTGAGGGATAGTAAATACTTGGTGTTTGTAGATGTAAATTCAAACCTCCACCACAATTCCCTCTGTCTGACTTTGACTCATAATTAGAGGTGAGCCCACGTTATTAACTAGCATGGTCTGTGTTGTTTCTTTGCCTGCCTTCAGATTTGCGTGTGTTTCCTGAACGCTATGTTGTGTGTGTGAGTTGTGCAGAGGATGCCTCAGCGCACCATGGAAACCCGAGCCTGGCTGCGGTGAGTGCTGTTTATACTCCTCTATTTCCTCTTCCAGTCGCCTGGCAAAAAGCTGCATGGGTCTGTGTGTTATTATAGGGATGTGTTGCCAAATTGTGCTCTCACTTTATATATGTTGATCCTGTTTACGTGAGGGGGGGGTGGGGAGTCTTTTTTGAAGACCTAGTGAGAGTGAAATAGACGATGGCAGGGGGGTGGGTGGAGTGAGGTGGGGTCCAAAGCTGCAGAGTCACCCCTTCTTCGAAAAGTCCCCCATGTTCTGCCAATTCACCCCAGCTGTGCAGTTTTAATTGTTTTCTGACAAACTCAAACATGGGATTCTTGTAAACCTCAACATTTATGGGTAGTCAAAAATATTGCCAAAACTAAATTTGTGCATTTTAGCTCTTGAGAAAGTCTAGATACTCACACACTCAAGATTTGTTTTGGAAAAATGTGGCACGGAACAGCAAAAAGCGGATTTTGTTTCTACTTTTATCCAAGCGCAGCGTGGGAGTGCAGTCAGTGTTGACATTGTCAGAACGTAATATTCATCTTATATAAAAAGCACGATTTTGTCTACCCGTTGACCACCTTGCTCTGAATGTAAACACTCAGTATACATGTAATAAAATATATCATTAATATGTTACATTCTACAACAACACTCTTCATCATTCGGTTACATGTATGTTGTTTGGGTTTTTAAGGGAGAATTCAGTTAATGTGTGCAGTTAAATGTCATGTGCCTTGATTGAGTGGACTTGGATAAAGTTGTGTTCAGTGGGTATTTCCCTGTGAGTGCCCATGCTGTGTATATTATGTTGTACTCTCGCCCATGTCATAAGACCTACTACTGCAGTTCTTTTTTGTCCATTCATATTACAGACAACTATCCTTTGGCCAGTGCTCATTTGATCCCAGCCTCCCCAGAGTATTCTGGGAAATGGTGGTGGAGCCTCTCACCTTGGCACTCACATCAAGGACAAGACATCTCTCCCATCACATCCCATGATCAGTGGCCTGCTGTTTTTCTATGGGGTTTTTGCTATTGTTTCCCTTTGAAACATCCCTGCACTCTCCACAGTTTGGCTTCCAATGAAAGCAGTGATTGTAATATTTTTAGTGGAGCAACACAGTCGTCAGTGAAAAGTTCAGATTGTGTAACCAATTTTCCAGTTCAAGGAGGCATTGCTGTCGATTGCGTTCCTCTCCTCAGGATGTGGTTCTCTGGGCTCATACAGTACAAGCTGAGGGAATTGGAGGGTGGGAGTCCTGTGGTGGAGCTCTCACTAGCCCAACCTCGAACGTGGTTTGTAAGGGAAAGATACCAGACAGCCAGGCTCAAGTTTTTCACATGACAAAAGCAATTATTTGTTTACATCCCTCGCTCTGTTCTAATTTGTCAGAAAGGGACAGTTTGCAAGAAAATGCTGGCAAGAAAGTCGAAAATATAAATGAAAAAAGTTAATGCAGTGAGTCACAACTGATGTAAGGCATAATAATGTTGCTGTCTAAAAATAATGGGGTCTTTGGAGTCCTACGTCAAAGTTGGTCATATGTTTAAGAAAGAGTCTTTTATCCCACAACTCTTGACAGCATGAGCCTGCTAGTCCCAAAAAAATGCCACGTTTCCCTGTATTTAGGGAGGTTTCGGTTTTGTTGTTAGGGTTCAGTTTATGTGACTTCTTGAACAAAATCCTTAACCGCAATGGAAATGTAGACTCATCAAATTAGCACTTCTCACAAGGTCAGAGGGTTATGTTGTGAACTAAGGTGACGTCATGGTTGGCCTTTTGTCCTGTGAAAGCCAACATCTCTCTCCCACACTTGAGCATGCTGTATGTCTGTTGTATACTGTGCGCTCTTATTAGTCATATTTTCAGCTGTGGCTCTGTAAGAGGAGAGGATGGTGAGATTTAGTCATTTCCAGTAGTGTAGAGGGAACTAGGATACCAATTATTATGATTTTCGGTACTCAGGCTACAGTTTGTAGATGTTTAAAGCAGATTTACCACATATTATCTGAAACAGCATTAAGGACCATCAAAGGAGCGTAAAACAAACACATATTTGTTTCCAATAATCAATAATTTTATATCAACAATGGATCAAATGACTATGTGTAATGTGAAAGGGGCTGCTGATAGTGACGAACCCACCGAGCGTGTGTTTGTCTACGCAGTGTCTTTCAGCACATTGTTTAGGTTTTACTGCCGCAACTTTACTGGTTCAGTCTCACAGCTCTCATCAGTGCCATTTCCAGCAGCAGCACGCAGCTGTTTTCAGCAAAAAGCTCCGATAAACCCACTGTGAACTACCTGCCCAGCACCAACCAGCAGACAGACAAAGTCAGCTGCTAGAAGTTGAACATATTGGAGCATCTTTCAGCAAATAAGCTAGATATTTCCCTCAGGAGTGGGTGAAGATAACAACAGCGCTAAAGGAGAGTTCTCCATGACAACTTAAAAGGTGATAATATGTTAATGTTGGATTTACAGGTTGCTTGTGCTGCCCCCAAGTGGCCGAAAAATCGGTTAATGTAGGTTTAATGGTTAGCTACACCTTCAAGCAGGTTGAAGCAAATTTCATTACGGTTTTAAGGTGGGGGTATGCTCGAAACAAACCAGTTTGTACGACGTGTTTATAGCTGTTCCAAACGGCCACACTCGAAACTAGGGTGAATAGCCTGCTGCACCTATTGTTCTATCCGACAGTGTTTCCTGAAAGGCTTTCAGAGCGTTACACCAGGTTGTACACCCAAAGGGAAAGAAATAGTTGTGTGAACAATGAAAAAAGAGAGTTTAAGAGAAAAAGTTCAAACCCTATTCACTTCTCACCTCCACACACTGGAGCCAATCGTGAAGTCAGCGTGATTGTCGGCTTCTGAAAGAAATGGTTGGCCCCGCCCTTGATTTCGACGTTGGAACCTAATGGGGGAAAGGGTTTTACATGCTGTTCGACCTTCAGACAAGTGCTTCGGTTTGAGTATACTGATGCCTTTAAAGTCATGACTGTTATGTCTGGAGTTAAATGAATCCTGACATCCACCACATCTGCGGGGGAGACAGTAACTGTTTGATATTTGATTAAGGGACAAATGTCGGCCTGATGCACTTGGTCTGTTACAACCTAGAAACCTCTGCAGAAGTAGGGCCACTGAAACTACTAAGTTTGCGTGAGACCGTGGGAAGCAAACAAAAGGCATCTCTGTTATTTAATGTTATTTTTTTTCCTTGACATTTGAAGATTGAAGTCCCTCCATAAAAAGTTGCTCCCATTGTGAGTCAGCACCAACAGTGAGGAGGGCAGCATGGGAAGGAAGAGCTAGTGTTTAGGATTGTGGCCGTTGTTTTCTAGTCAGGCACAGAGTGGGCAGCTGAGGTGAGTGGCGTGCTGGGCCGCAGAAGTTTGGATCAAAGGCAGAGCAGATGTGTTTCCAGTCCCCCCCTCTTCTGAGCTCTGGACGAGCCTGTGTGTTTACTCATGACCTCAGCGCGCCTCTGTTCTTCACAGCTCGCAACAGCTAGCAGCAGTGCTTTCCCAAGCGTCCAGTGTCTGCTGATCTCCACGGCCATATACACGGCTGTGATCTCTTACAGTACGCCATCGTGTCCCTTCATTCCATGCTGTCTTAAGCTGCTTTCACTGATTTGCACGAAGTGAGTCCAAACAGTTAACAGCTTGTCTTAATCCTTACACATGGGTGGATCCAAAAACTTTTGCCATTGTTCAGGGATAAGAACTGTCCTCTATTTTAGACAAGTATGTGCCCATGCATGTTTGTTGACTTTGTTGCAGGGAAGATGTGGTGAGCTTAGACAAACACGACATGTTTCCTCTGTGGGAGCAGGGTGGGTGGAGGGTGAGGGGTGGAATTTGTGGACTAGTTTTTCACGAACATCTCTGCAGGAGGTATTTCTGCCCCGACAGTGAAATAGTGCTGTTGTTTCTTGGTGCCAGTTCAAGGATTTTGTATACTTAGTTGTGCCATCACAAAGCTCTTCAAAGGCTTTCCAGTGGAAAGAATAATTCCATTTTTATAACTCCAATAGTTTTAGGGATTCAAGCACATCAAGTGGTATGAATCATTATTTTGTGACAGATGAGTGAGTAACTGGCTTTATAAGATGGCATCTCACTGGTTTTGTGTGTGTTAGGTAAAGCACAAAGACATTAGAGTAATCCAAGAACAAACAGTCTGGCTCCCACTGTGGCAGAACACAAGCAAATATGAGTTGATGGTTGATCGGAGCTTTCCATGCTGGCTTGTTTTCTGACTTGTCATCTTGTTTTTTGGGGGTTTTTTTTTCTGGTAATTTTCATTTTTTAACTTCAACTAAAAGTTTGCAATGCCTCCGTGATGGGTTGAGAAAGGTCTCTGACTTTTTACAATTCCTTGCGAAACCTGTTAGATAAACTAAAAGACGCACGGTCATCAAGCTGCAAAAAGCCTGTAATTCTTGGTTCCTGAGAAACAGAATGTATTGCACAGATGAATGACCAATTATGTAGATTATATAGAGCGAATCTCTATTGTATGTCAACATAGCGTAACATACTGAATAAGCAATGTCTTTGGATACCAAGAGAGGTTTTGTCATCCGATGCAGCAGTGAGGTATTTTAGACTACTCAGAGACTATTTGGCCGTATCAGTGCATTACTTTCAAGTGCAGCTGCATTAAAAGATAACCAACATAATCTTCCTATCTGTTTTCCTACCTCATCTTAGATGGCAGAGGAGAATCTGTTAATTCCCTGTATTTTATGGAGCCTGTAGTTGGTTATCTTTTTGATGTTGTTTCCAGGAGTCATTCAGAGTTGGGACAAGCTATGAGAATCTGCACTGGTATCCTTTTAAACCTAATGATTCATTCACTCTGCTCTCCTTGCCCTTTTGCCAGGCTTATCTCTATAATCTGACATCCAGATGTGCTGTCTTGTTGCAGTTCCCGTGGTGGAGCCATGTTGTTTTGGAGGCTCCGGGGCCGGGGAGGGAACTGTTGGTCTACTCTACGTGTTGCATCACGAGAATTGTTTTGCAGCTTTGTGTGGGGGCGGGCAGACTGGCTGGCGGTGGGGGGGTTAAATCCTTGTTGCTGAGGGAGAGGTGGTGGTGGCGGTGGCGGCGGGTAGAAGTTCTTATTTACCACCATCCCTCCCTCCTGTTTCATGGGACGCTCTCCAGCTATTGGGAGTTTGCATCATTCCGTACAAGATTAAGCTACCCCGGTTCCCACACAATACTTACTGTTTTATCCACAAAGCTTGTGATACTTCTAATGTTGTTCATGCACCAGCTCTCTCCCTCTCTCTCTCCCTCTCGATCTTTAATCCCTCTACTTTCTTCTGTAGTTGCTATATACAGAATGTCCCACCCCTGGACCCCTGGTGATAATAATTCATGCAGCATCTCTGTCTGTCTGACTTTCTATCTATCTTTCTCCTATGTGAGAAAGCTATGTGTATCCAACCTCTTCCTCTCTTCATGCTTCTTCCTTCCCATCACTCTGCTCTTTCACTCTCTCTCTCTTTTGAAGTCGTGCCGACAGGAACAGGACTGCATTAAACTTTCCCAGAGAACCTCCCATTGGCTTCTTGTTGATTTTTCTTTCAAGTTCATTTTCAAACGGCATTTATTCATATTAAACAGATGAGAATACATATCAAGGCATTACAATGCAAATGACGGCACCCACATCTTTCTCAGAATTGTTGTTGTTGGGGGTGGGTGTGTGAGCGCGTAGGCAAATGCGAGTTTGTATGTGTGTCACTGTCCCAAATCCAAATCCAAGGCCAGCTGTAGCTCTGGATATGAGAGAGCGTAAAGACTGAACCTCTGCCCACACTCTAGCATGACTCCATCTCTACACAAAGGGCAGCCTGTGGAGGACTTCCTGTGTGAGGATTCTTGCATTTGTGGGCATGCTGGAGAGACTGTTGAGGTCAGCCGATATTACTCTGGGGGGTGCCTCTTCTTTTGTTGTGCTCCCCTCTAAACGCTCCCTCTTTCTCTTATTCATTCTGTAGTATCTTGTCCCTTGTTTCTTGTCGCCTCCGCCTACTTCCCTGTTGGCCAGCCTCCTTATTCACTCCCCTCCCTCCGTCTGGCCTCTTTATTCCGTCCACCACACCACAGACCAGAGTGCAGTTGCTAGGTCTCAACACCCAGTGCAAAGCCACAATGCCCCAGCTTGCCCTTGCAGCTTGGGACAATTACTCCTTCCCCCCTTTGTGTCGGGTCATATGTTGTCACTGGTATCGTGACATGTGGGAGAGGACATTAATGATTTTTTTTCTCTGTGTTCACAGCAACTGGTGGATGCCAGAGCTTACCACACTGGCTTTCCCTGTCTTAGAGTGCACATTGATCATTTTACCAACCAGTTTATGGAATAGTAATGATCTGAAAAATGGCTGATATTAAATAAACGTAGTGGCCACAAACTCAAATTTTCCAAGATTTAACTTCTGTCTGGTTGTGTTTACCCACAGTAATAGTCTATAGAGTGTTTTTAGCCTTGCTAGCAGCATGGCTCTATGGATGTTTGTCAGTCAGCCGGTCCCCTGCTTTGGCCCAGACTGAAATATCTTAAAAACTATTGGACGAATTGCCATGAAATTTGGTGCAGTCATTCACGGTGGCCAGAGGATGAATCCTAATGACTTTGGTGAACCCCTGACCTCTCGTCTAGCACCACCAGCAGGTCAAGTTTTACACTTATCAGTGAAATATCTCGATATGTACTTAATAGATTGGCACAAAATTTTGATTCTCAGAGGACAGATCTCACTGAACTGAACTGTGATCCGCTGACTTTTCCTGTAGTGCCTCCATGAGGTTGACATTTGTGACTTGTGACAACTATGGGATGGATTGCAATGAAACTTGGTCACACATTCATGTCCCTCTCAGGATGAATTGTAATCACTTTGGTGATCCCTTAACTTTTCATCTAGCGCCATCATCAGATCGAAATTGTAATTTATCCAATAATTTGGTTTATGAGCAAATACCTGCAAAATGAATGAAACTCCCATCAGCCTCAGCTGTACTTTGTGCTTAGCGCTAATTAGCAATTGTTAGCATGCTAACATGCCAATGATGGCGAACATAGGAAACATCATGCCTGCTAATCAGCATGTTAGCATTCTGACGATAGCATGTAGCTCAAAGCACTGCTGTGCCTAAGTACAGCCTCACAGAGCTGCTAGCGTGGCTGTAGACTCTTGTTAGTTTACAGTGTTACTCAAATCATGAAGCTCTTCGCCTGTATGCTGCTTATTCTGGCTCAGTCTCTAAACCAGGGCTACCCTGGCATTCTCCCACCAACTTTTTTGATGCAATGAACTTGCAATAAATTGACAGGCTCTCAACCTTTTTAAGTTCTGCTCAATTTACCACCAGCGTCTCTTGTTCTCTCATAAATCCAGAGTCTGTTCGAGGTCAGCCAAGGAAAAGACCTGTGATTAACCTTCATTAGTGGCCTGTTGAGGGCACATGTTGGTCAGATCCAATCTTTGGCCCGTTCCTTTTTCTGCATCAGAGGGTCCCCTTAGTATGTGGGCATATTTAACTTTCAACCCACAGTTAACCATATTAGCCCACTAAGAATGTGCTTTTTACAGACGCTCCGGTGTGTAGTGGCATATGGAGTAAAGGTTTGATACAAGTAAGTATTCATACATGAAGCCATAGTTTAAAAAATAACTCAAATGTTATTGAGAGTGAAGAGAGCCTGTAAACCAGAGTGCTGCAGTCTACTAACCATGAGGCTTCTTCCACTAACTTGTTTTTATCTTGTTTTGTCCTCTGAGATGCTTTTTACCCCATTTTTGCATTGTTCCATTCACATGCCTGAGTTGTATTTTTCCTCTGCCTTGCTCCATCGTCTTATTAACGATCCTTCTTTAATCGCTGTTTTAACTCGTCAACATGGTTTCACCGTTTAGTAATTCTGCCTCAGGCTGCAAGCATCACTCCAAGCCTCAGACAGCGGTGACTATGAAACACATGTCACACTATGACAAGCCGGTGATTATTTTCTGAAGCCTTTGAGGTGGTTGCTTTGGACAGTATTAAGTGGGGGACTAATTCTTTGTACTAGCTGGGGTGTTACTAAGTGTCTCTGAAGGCATTATAGAAAGCATTCCTCTTGTACTGTATCATAGTTCAAACAGTGAGGTGACGACACTATTTGGAATTCAGGAGAATCAGAAGATACATTCATAGAAACTTTTTTTTTTTATCATATTTTATCATTTTATCTTTTGTCTTTTAGTATTATTCATTATATTATCATTTTTACAGCAGTCTAGTGAATGTTTTTTCATTTCCGACACTGCCTGATGATGACAGCAGTCTGCTGTGGAGCCAAATCTTTCCCGGGGATGCCAGGAATAATATTTTTTGTTTACACCGATTCTGTTTGTCCTCTCTAGACTGAGCTGAGCGAACAAAGCAGATCTGAATATTTTTCCAGAGTGGGAGAAACCCAAGAGCCTTTAAACAGCCCCACAAAAACAAAGAAGACCGTGCTTCAAAAGATGTAAGTATGATCTAATGCAGAACTTTCCAACCCCGCCAGTCAGAGAGGACACTCAAGTATCTGTTCATATCCTCTTATCCTTTTAACTTTTTCAGAGCCAAACAAGCCAGTGTCCAGCGAGAGCTTTGTGGTTCCAGTACGGGAGAGCAGCAGATTGACCAGAGATCCTGTCCCAAAAACCAAAGAGGGGAACTTAGAGCCGGAGAGTCAGAATCAAGCCCAAAAGAGTCTGGGTCCAGCTCTGGACAGAAGGCCCTCCCAGAGGCAGACCACACGGTGCCTTGCCCCAGTGCCTTAAATGAAGCTGTGGCTCCGATTGTGACTACCCGAAAACAGGGCCTGACCCAGGAGCAGCATAGTCCGCCAGACAGCATCAACCCAAATGGGGCCTCAGTAGTTTTCTGCCAATATGAAATCAGTCAGGAGACGAGCAAGAGCAAGAGGTGCGAGCCGAGCGATGCGGGGGAAGACCCTCACCCACAGAGGGCCAAGAGGACGTGCCTTGGAAGACCTCCAGCCACAACGCAAACTCACTCCACCGAGTGCTCCACACAAACATCCAAGCATGACCTTCTTCCTCTGCCGCCCCTTCCTCCAGTCGAAGCCAAGGCAGAGTCCAAGGCTTTCCCAGTCTCCGAGTGCAAGAAAACCACACTGGAAGTAGAGCTGCTTACTCTAGGGAAACGGGCCCAGAGGCTCCCCCTCACAAGCAATAACACGGCACAGACAAACCAAAACAGGCTGGCCGCAAGTCTGAGGGGCCTATCTGTCAAGCCTGCATCCTCGGGCTCCTCTATTAGTTCCAGATCCACACTCGAAGAGGAGGGGAGTGAAAATGCACCCAGAACCTCTAGATTACGACGACTGAAGAGATCCTGAGGGGGAGAGACAAGCTACAGTAAAGATGCCTGACGCCACAGAGATAGAGATGATATTGTGTCAGGCTACATGTTTACCCCACGCAGTCTCCTCAGATGACATGCATTTGTACACGTGTCACATTTTACTACAATATCTATTCTTTTAACGCGTGCTGCGTACACACACACACACACACACACACACACACACACACACTCACAGATCAAATGCTGAACATATTAAAGCAGTTGATACATGAGTTACGCTTTGTCAAATACTTGAAACAGACTCTGCCTCCACCCATAAGTAGCGGTGGTCAAGAGAGGCTCGCAAATGAAAGTCAAAAACCTTTAATTGGAGTTTAGATTTGGTTTTGTGTTAAAGATTGGGGATTTCAGACAGGCAGGAGCCATGCAGTACGTCATGGCTTTCAGTCTGAAATACTGGCTCCTACGTGTCTGAAAACTGTCCAGTTTCCCCGCCGAAGCTCTGGTGTGATTGATTGCTGTTTCCAGATTTATTTCATCACCCCATTCTCAAAAATGTATTTTTGTAGCTAGATTTCATTCATATACAATTTGCTCAACACTTAAGTTGCGAAAGCACCTGAAATGTATCTTTAAATTCGAGGGTATTATGCAGCTTTTATATTGAACTTGAACCAAATGTGTGGGTATGTGAGCGGTGTTGAAATATTAGTGGTTTTATTTGGGAATAGCAGGACGTCTGCAGTATCACAGGTTAAAATGTAGCTGCTGTCGTCGCCCCAACACTCGACGGGGCTGTTCATATCTCTCAGTTGGCCCTGGCCCAGAGACAGCATGGGGCGACTAGGGGCCAACAGTCACTTATACCACCATGTAAAGCCCACAATGTTCCTCTTGATGATGTAATTTTGCCTGAATACATTGAGTCCTCTTGAGTTATTTTTATTTCACTGGAAAGGCATTTTATGATATAAATAAATGTGTTTTTCCCAGGAAAGAGAAATCTCTCTGAATCTTTGTGGAAATATGCAAATAGGCTGATAATTTTCGGGAAGCAGCCGGCTTGTAATAACATGTAGACCTCTGCGCGTTGTTTTCCTCATACACAGTCCAGACTGGCTGGTGCTCATGGCAATTTGACAGTGAAAAAGTCTGTCCAACAACAGCGATGTTACTAATAAACTTCTCTATTCCCGTTCTCCATCAGTATAAGCGGGTGTAATCTGAGATGAGCCACTAGCAGAAGCCAATTCTTTTCTTATCAAAACAATGTGGTGGATTGGTGAAACTGACACTATTGTTTAAAGTCCTAATATAGTTAAGGTCATTCTCAAGAGGTGTTGATAATCTCTTGCCTTGGCTTTAATCTTTTAAACAGATTCTGCAGAGGGGTACATCAACTCTACAACGTAGGCTTCTCAGGCCTGCTAGTTTGAAAGGTTTTAGCTAAGCCTGCTACTAAACCAGACCAACAAGGGCGACATTGTCTGAGGATCATGAGGAGCAAGGGTATTTTTGTCTCCAGGATTGACTTAATACGAGGATGGCTTGCTACAACGTAATTAGCTGTAAACACATTTGGACAGAGACCTTGCTCAAGCCTATGATGTCTCTCCAGCGGCAGTTCCCACGCCAAGCTGCATGAGAAACCTTTCATATGCTCTGACATGTTTGGCTTGATGCATCACAGACAGACTCTTCACTCGCTCTCCAGAACAAAGACAACTTTAATTCTCTTTTCATACAAAATATTTAATAAATATGACTTTCAAAAATATATTGCCAGATCAACACATAATTCTCAAGTTCATAAACACAAAGTCAAAAATGGGACAAAATGTTGCCATGATCTCAAAGGGTTAACAAATGAGATAAAACATGTTTGTCTTTAAGAGCCTCATTTTTTAAAAAGAAACAAATGTGCACAGAAACAAAGCAGACTCTTGCCGAGCAAGGCAGTGTATTTCATCCAATTCTACAGTGTTCCCATTGCCCCCCTACTGTTCAAGTACTCACGGTCTAGCTTATGATATTACGCTGACTAAAGCAGATGGGAATTCTGGCGTGTCATATTGATGTGACTTGCCTTGCAAGTTGGTGGATTTTGACAGCCTTTGAAATAAGTCAATGGGTTAAACTGAAGCCGCTGAAGGATTTTTGTTCCCTTAAGTATTTATCCATTAGTGGCAAGCAATATGTCTGCCACCATGTCCATCCCCCGCAGCAGCCGTGATCTTTTGTTGTCCTAACCTCACTTGCCTTCAATCAAGGTCCTGGCAACAAATAATGAAATGTCAAATGTGTGGAAAAACAAAACAAAAAAAAAAGTATTTCTTTCAGGCGAAAAGTGCCCATCCTTTGTCTTCTTTGAAATTTGGCTTTTATAGAATGCGTTGAAAAAAAATTAAGTCATTGAAAGAAATGGTAGGCTTCCACAGCTATCAAAACCTTCAAACTAGACAGAACATATAAATAAAAAGGAATGATATCTTAAGGCTCTTGATTATTAAGTTAATAAATCAAATATACACAATGATTAATAAAAAAAATGTACATATCTACATGTTCTAAATCGACACATAAATTCTTCATATTGGCAGCAACTGCTGACATCGAAACCTTCCCTCCCCCTCCCCGCCCCCAAAAATAAAAATAAATAATAAAGTTGATCTTTTTTTTCTCATTTGACAGTTGCTGAAGTCTAAAGCTGAAAAGGCACTTTCTCCAAACGGAACTAGAAAGAATTCAAACACATACTAAAAATAATTAGCTCTAGTGTTGAACACGTCGGGTAGTTTTAGTCATTGTACAACAATTACACCAGGAGCCCCTTCCATGTGTCCACTAAATTTAAAATAAAAAAAAGGGAAATGAAATGCAGAGGAGGACACTTTTGCAACTAGTTCTACAGTGAAATGTATACCAGTGCCTTGTGTTTCCAGCCAACCAAAGCAACTGTCACTGCCAGTGTAAGCCAGCTTGTCAAAACTTAAATTAACACGGGGAATATCTGAAAATACTGTGGGGTCACGACTGACACGACAGTTTACTAACTACACATGCCGAAGCTCCCCCGTTTCACCCACCACCGGGGTGTGAAGGCATAAGGCTTGGTTGCACAGCAACACAGCTGTCTGCTATACAATGTAGTCCATCCTGTTTATGCTGTTTGCTGTCTCCAAGTCTCTGTTGTCCTGTTTATTAGTCCAATTAGGATTTTTGGATGTGGAGTTGGGATTGGAGATGGGCGTCTTCTCGTCCCTCTCCACCAGTGTGTATGCTGGCTGTTTGGCAAAGCGGCCCTTCTGTAAGTGCCTCTCCTTGTCATCCTCATCCCCCTCGGGATGATTTGTCCTTATTTTGGCAATGATGGAGTTCTTGTTTTCGTAGTCTTTGATGGCCACCGTGAGGCCCACATGCTTCTCTATAGGGTTCTTGATCTGGTTGAGCTGCTCCCGCACGTTGTTGGTCGTGTTGTCCTCGGAGCTGGTGGTCGTCGTCCCGTTGTGGTTGCTCTGTTTC
Source organism: Oplegnathus fasciatus (assembly GCA_003416845.1). Classification (NCBI taxonomy): domain Eukaryota; kingdom Metazoa; phylum Chordata; class Actinopteri; order Centrarchiformes; family Oplegnathidae; genus Oplegnathus; species Oplegnathus fasciatus. The sequence goes on from NTHP01000036.1 coordinate 575,259, forward strand.
CGCCGGCGGCGCATGCACCACAGCAAAATGGAGACCAGTACGAGGACCCAGATGACAATGAAGATGGAGCTGAGGAGGGGCACTAGGTAGTCTGATGGAAGAAAAGAACACGACTGCAGGTCAAAGAGAGGCAGAATGTAAAAGAATTAAGTCCCAGTTAAACAATACACAAAAGGTTTTATTCTATTGCTACATCAACCTTGCTAAATCATTAGCATGCTTCTGCCAGTGCAACCTGACCTCCGAGCCTTGAACGGGGGAGGAGGCCGCTTCTATTTGGCCGTGGCGGCAGTCTGCTGTCACTGTGTTGATGAATGGTGGACACATGCGGGAGTCTTAGTAGTCACAGTACGAGCCAATCTAAAGCCACGTAGCCAAGCAGCTCTGCTCTTTCCATCGAAATCCTGGCTACATTCTTTTTAAGCTCCATTACAACTGCCATGAGATGGCAGACCTGGGCGGCCCGAGTTACGTGGGAGGATTAGGAATTATTTTGACACATTCTTCTTTGGTACTGGGCTTATTTAATTAAAAAAATCCTCCTACTCATTTCTACGTATGCAAGTGTGTGCAAGTCTGGAAAACTTCACAGGTAACAACCAAAGTTTGGAGGCGGATCATACCAGTTTTGCTGGGGCTTGGCACGCGCACCTCCTTGATGGCAGTGATGATGGTGTTGTTCCCATTGCGTTTGCTAACCAGGTCAATTATCCTGTTTGTGATCTCTTTAATGGGGCTCCGGTCCAAGCGGTGGTCCTCGGTAGACTGGAAGTGACAAGAAGAACGTGAGGTTTGAAATCTGTTGGTTTAGATTTAAGTTCCATCTTGTCTGCCATTGTTCCTGTTTACTTGCTGTCAACTGATGACACAAAACAACCAAACCTAAATCCACCACATATCCCATTAGAACATGTCTTAATGCTGCTAAGAATGCACGCTGCAGGCTATAAATCAAAGTGGATTTCTTTTGAGTGTGCATTAATAGCGGCAGACAAACATATGGCAGACTGGGAGTGGGAGGAGGTACTTACGATGCAGACGTGGATCTCGTTGCTGGCTGAGAATGAGGGGTCACAGGTTATGGACACAGTATGCTCCAAGGAGAAATTCTTCACTACGTACAAGCGCCTCAGCTGCTTACACACATCCTCCACAGTCAAGCCCTGGACACGAAGAAGAAATGAAGCAAATGTCAATACACATGGAAAAACAGACGCAATCAAGAAGAAAAGGGATGAGCTAGGCCTGCATTTTGGCAGTAGGTTCAACACGCTATCTGGTTGGGATCCACCTCATTTAGATTAAAGACCACAGGCTCATATGCTTGTCACTATCTGCTGTCATGCTTGTTAGACAACTGGCGAGTGATGATACTATGTGGTGACAGAGTCGCCAGTGGTCCTGTTCAGCTCAAATCCATATGATCCTGAAATTAATCTCGCAGTGCGGTCGGGTTAAGATGGGATTGGCACGAGTCGCACAGTCGTGAATGCCTGATTCTCAGGAACACCAAAACTTGGATGCGGTCAACAAAAAACAGGGAGGAGAAGAAGAAGAGACAAATATCCCCACATTTTTTTCTTTCTGGAACACATTTAAATACATGACTGAATTGTTCAGACCAGCAATCCTTTAGCCCAGGAGGGATGGTTGAGCACTTCTGAAAACCTGATCTTTCACACTTTGCTGCTCCCATTCACGTGAGAGTGGTGGTGAGGCATGAAAAATGACCCCAAAACCCTTTAATTCAATCTCCCCCTCCCTGGTGCCTAGGTAACTCACTTGACGCAAGGTCTCCTTGTTGAAGGTGAAGGTGATGTTGGCGCAGCTGTTGTCCTGGTAACTGGAGCTGGGGTGGCATTTGGTGGGAGGCGGGGGAGGGTTGGAGCGCCAGCACTCTCCGAGGCCGAGGCAGGGCTTCACAAAGCAGTGGTCCTCCCTGATGGGGATGCAGCTCTGGCCTGAAGGGCACCCACCTCGACCTTTGGCACCCAGATGGCATGACGTAGGGCCACACCACATCTGGAGAGAAAGACATGACAGGGAAAACCGTGTTGAGATAATGTCACAGGCTTTTCTTTAAATTAACAAATATAAAGAGGACTAGCTGATGATTTTGTACAGTCATGCTCCCCAGAGGATGAATCCTACTGACTTTGGTGATCCCTGACTTTTTCTTTAGCGTCACCGTAGGGCTGACATTTTTGGTTTCGATCTCAACTATTATTACTATTTGATGGATTGCCATGAAATCCGGTACAGACATTCGTACTCCCTCAGGATGAACTGTAATAACTTTGGTGATCCTCAAAGTTTCACCAAATAACCTGCAAAACTAATGACATTCCCTCTGTTAGCAAATGTTAGCATGCTAACATGCATAAACATGGGAAACCTGCTAAACATCAGCATGTTAGCAATGTCACTGTGAGCACATTAGCATACTAATGTTAGCATTTAGCTCAAAGCGCCACTGTGCATTAGTACAGCTTCTAGAGCCGCTAGCGTGGCTGTAAATTCATGAATTGTGTCCATAGCACATTAAAAAAATATTAAAAGTAATGACTTTGGCACCAAATGCATGGTTTGTTTGCCCACAAGATAAATCATGTTGTCTCCTGACTAGCACCACCAACAAGGCGAATTCACTTTAGCACATACTTTGGTTTATGACAAAATACCTGCAAAACTAACATGCTAAAATGCTAATCTGGTTTTGTGAGCATGTTAGCACGCTAATGTTAGTATTTAGCTCAAAGCACTGTAGATACCTTACTTTGAGGAATATAAACATGCTCTTTTGTTTAAAAAAAAAAAAAAGTTTTATAGAAAGTTGTTTCCTAAACACAAGCAGCCCCTCAAGAACGTATTACATAAAGCAGTCTAAAACTAACCAGAAACAATCTGATCAAAGAGTAAGTAAAAAGGAATATGAATTTGTCCAAACATTTGATGCCAGATTTTGGCAGTTTATACTTTATTGGTACCGACTAAAATGTGTCTGTTGCACTGAACACCAGACATTCAATACCCAGCCCTAGACAGGATTGTAAACAGATTAGAAAAAGTGGAATCAATGGCACCAGGTTTTCCCAGTCAAGGATAATAGTGGCTCTGTAAAAGATTCACTTCTCTCCATTGCATGTCAAGGGAAATTCTTCTGTAATCCGCATGAAACACATGAGCTACTGTTAGCAGTAGCAGTAAAAGCCACATATAATTGTGTTCCCATATCGGACTCTGATGAACATGCTAGCCTGTACCTTACAGCCCTAGATCATTTTCACCCCATGATGCATTTTCTTCCTGAGGGGTGCAGTATCAGTGAGGCACCATTGTTCATCAGGCGGTGAGACGAGCATGATAACGATAGCACTACTTCAGGCCTCTGCTCTATATCACCCAATCTTCACCCAGTGTGACCCATTTCTTACAGTGCCATTGTGTTTCTTTTCAAAATAAACTGCATCATCGCTGTATAGAATTTGACACTCCCAAACCAACTCCACCCCGTGTTGCAATGGCCCGGCTCGGCCCTACCTGAGAATTGAAGTCTAAGATGCAACCACCCACGCAACCTTACAGTCTATAACTATTTACTGCACGGCTATTCTCCACAGTCCTTCTCCCATTAGTAAACAATGACATCATGTTTCACAGCAGTGCAGAGCCTTCATAAATACTTCACTTTTACATCACTTCTAAATTTAGTACATAAGCAGTGTTTAGACATACCTTTGTGCACACAACTTTCCCGTTAGAACAGTGGCAAGTGTTGCAGTCTTCGTCCCATTTGACTCCATCAGCGGTGATGTGTCCGTTAACAGAGCAAGGTTTTCTTGTCACTGTGTAAAACACAACCACAGTATTAGAAATATATCAGCGAAGGTGTGTTTGTTATGTGGATTTTGACTTTTATCGTCTAGCGAAGACTTGTACCTTCTTGACAGTGGGGTCCGTTCCTGTCTGGTGGACACAGGCAGCGATATCCGTTGATCTCATCCACACAGGTTGAGCCAAAGGCACATGGAGAGGACTGGCACTCATTAATATCTGTCACAGAGGAGAAGAGCGAGAGGTAAGAAATGGCTCCCTTTTGGAATAAAGAGCACAGCCAGACAGCACACAAATATTGGGTTAAGCGGTCCGCACACAAATCTAATTCCTGGGCTAAATTCACTGAGGTCATGTGTCATTTGAACAGTTCGTGTACACACACACACACACCAGTTAATAAAAAACAAGCAAACATGCTTTAAATCAGCCCTGGACGTTTTTGCCCCATGCAGCTTTATTAAAGGCAGCATCATTAGCAGGTATGCAGGAGCTAAAGGCTGGACTTAGCAGAACAAAGGGTTTGCAATGGGAAAGAATGTGGCCATCTGAAAGCCTTTAAGAGGGAAAACAATCTGTGTAATCAGTGTCAGAGAGCATGGCTGATTAGCTGTTGGCCTGCTAAGCCGGTTTCCCCCGGGGACAGCAGCAAGGCCCGGTGGAGTGACACCGAAATGGCTCGGCCTGGCCCGCAGCCCAATGCACAGATAATTGGCCGGCTAGACCTTCCATTTGGAGCGACTGTGATGGCCCTGCGGCCCGCTCTAACGGGGATCAGGGAGGAGTGGGAGGTAGGGTTAATACTCACTGATCCGACAGTCTGGACCAGCAAAGCCTGGGGCGCACTCGCAGCGGTACCAGTTATCCCCATCGACGCAGGTTCCGCTGTTGTAGCTGCAGGACAAAAAAAGAGGGGACTGAAACTTCAATTCGTATCTCAGGATACCCCCAGGCTTGTTTTACAGACAGACACCTATCCACGCTGCTTTTATATCAAACCATTTCAGGCTGGAATTTTCTCACCAGTCAGCATACAATAACAATTTCTCAAAGGCAATTAAGGCAATCAGACTTGTTCCTTTTATTGGACAAGGGTGCAAGGGTTTGGGAGTGAGCTCCGGCGGTGTGTGGTTAAATAAAGAGTCGCGCCTGGGAGTTCACAAAAGAAGGTTAGCTGATTGCATCCCAGGAATGACAGGGATGGGTGTATGCTTGGTTCTCAGCACAGAGCCTGCAGGTGAGAAACTACGATACAGGAGGAGCACCTTGTTTACATCTGTCTAAATCTACAGGAAATGTTTGGCTTCCACTTACCATGGGTGGGGACTGCAGTCGTTGGTATCTGAAAGAGACAAAAAAAAAATAGAGAAAGGGAGGGAGAGAAAGAGAGAGACAGAAAGTAGTGAGTGTGTTGTTGTTTTTCCTCTCTCATGTATGAGTGTTCAGTGCACATGACAGCGAAGAGCACGTCTGAGCTTGCGTGTGTAGAGGCGTGTTGGGCCGGTCGGGCCTGGACGCCTGATTACTCTGCCTTATTAACAGCGCAGAGCAAACAATCGAGTCGACTCTCACCCTCAAAAATGAGTTCCAGCTTCCCACCACTGCCGCCGCCACCGACAACACCTCCACACCCAGATTCCCACCCCGGCTGTTTCTCCCTCCCTTACAAAAGTCGGGGAATTTATGTTTTGGAGTACATGCATACAGGGAAGCCAGGGAAATGGAGGAGGGCTGTAGAACAAGCCGACATGTCACTGTTTGGACAGGAATGCAACGACAAGAGGGGAGAGAGGGGTGTGTGTTGGACGAGGAGGAGGAGGAGGAGGGGGGGAACATCTGTCTCCACTTTCCTGAGCCCCTTTCTCCCTCCTCCTTCTCTTTCTCCTCCCATGGCCGGCAGCAGCCAGGGAGAGAGGAAAGAGATAAAAAGAAAAAAAAACAACAACGTACAGATCAAGAGGGGATGGGAGAGTCGGATTTAATCAGATGCAGGACTTCACCTCTGCACTAGGTAGCAGGAGCTTTATCATCATTTAATAGCAATAACTGTCCACCTTTATCCCATCCACCATTCCCCTTTAAAGGACACTTACTCTGGGTGCACGTGGGACCCTCCCAGCCTTCCTTGCAGACGCAGGTGAACGACTCCCCAGTCACCACACAGGTACCTCCATTCTCACACGGGTTTGGAAGACAGCTTGAGTTTTTGGCTGAGAGAGAGAGAGAGACAAAAAAGTGTAGTTTTGTCAGTGAGTTTTTTCACCAACTTTAAAGGAAGATTATCAGTAAAATCAGTGCTCATAAAGCTTGAACAGTCACAGGAGACTGCAGTTGGTTTGGCTTTTTTCGGCCGGGTTTCCGTTTTCTCTGAGGGAATCTGCATTCCACGACTTTGAAGTGTATTGTCAGTGCAATCAGGGATTTTAAGCGGATATCTGTCAGCGCTCACAGGGGAGGGAGAAATGGGCAAGGAGGGAGATGGGGAAGGGAGGGAGCGTTGACAGAGTGAAGGGATAAAAACTGTTTGTGGACCTCGCGGATCTGACAGATCTGATTAATATCTGAGACAAGACGGAGCTCTCCCACAAAGCAATGTTCTGTGTGTGTGTGTAAATATGAAACATCGAACCAACCCGCCGTGACTGTGTGACTCACCTATGTTACACGTTGTACCCTCCCACCCTGGGGAACACTTGCACTGGAACGTGTCGCCCTCGTCGTGGCAGGTGCCTCCGTTGTTGCATGTGGCTTCGTCGCACTGACTTTCACCTGGAGGGAGCATTTAAAACCTTAGTGTTGCTTAAGCTGTGCACTCACATGGGTCTGAATAAACACACACATACTGTATGGCAGATTGGGTAATTATATACAGCCATAAGCACATACCATGAGCCTGCACAGACAGACTACATGGGGTGTGGAAAAANNAAAAAGGACTCTTACGGGAGTGGCACGTCTTTCCTTTCCAGCCATTCTTGCACTCGCAGAAGAAATCAGTCACCAGGTCTCGACATGTCCCTCCATTATGACAGGGGTTGGTGCTGCAGTCATCGATGTCTGGTGGAGACAGCGGACGGGAGTGTGATTTATGCGTTGGCACATCAAACGAATCATTAAACAAACTTTTTATGTAGAAGCATGGATTGAACAGTCCCATGAGGGAGATGTGGGTTCGTTTTGAGGTCACGGGACGAGCAGTCCTACTCACTGATCTCGCAGTGGTCGCCCTCCCAACCGTCGCCGCAGATGCACTGGTACACGCTGACTTTATCGATGCAGGTGCCTCCGTTGCGGCATGGGTTACTCTCGCAGTCGTTGATGTCTGAGGTTTAAATAAAAAGTGAAAGACAAGAAAAATGTGAGGCCAATGTGACCTGTCATGATTAGTGATTGTATTCTGTGTTGTGTGTGTGGAATCTGGTCTTACTCTCGTGGCAGTAGGTGCCTCTGAAGCCCTCTTGGCACTCACAGCTGAACTGGCCCCCGGCCTGGCTCCGGCAGCGGCCATGAGGTCCACACACATTCGACGAAATGTAGCGCTCTCCTCCCGGCGTGCTGTTGGACGCCACAGCGACTGTGCAGCTGTCAATCACTGCGGAGAGGAGAGGAGAGATGGTTAAGACATCTGAAGAAGCCTGTTTGAACAAACACTCATTCCAAAATCATAAAATGCGGTTTGTGTCTTCCAAGTGATAAAGAAGGAATTTAGTTTATCATCTAGTCTGACTAGTTTATTCTAAAAAAAATAAAAAATAAAAAAGGAGTGAGAGAGCCAACGAGTGACAGAGAGAGAGAGAGTGAGTAAGAAAGAGGAAGAGATAAAGAAAGATCTCTAAGGTAACAGGCCTTTACAGATAATAATGACAACAAGTTGGTTAAAAATTCACATCCCCTGAGAAAAACAGTATCATATAAAAAATGGAATCATAGGAGAAACAGTGATAAGCTGTTATGCTTTCATAAGCAATTCAGAGTGATCTTTTTTACTCTGCACTGAAATCCCTTCCTTTCCCCCTGTCTGATCAGGTTAGGAGAGCAGGGTGAATTTGCTCCCCTGTAATCACTTAATTCTTGCCAAGAGCAGAGAGAATCTCACCGTCTGGTATCTGACTCCGTGGTTGGTCCACTCACTCAATTACACACACACATGCACAGGCACAAAAAAATGTGCACATTCATTGAGGGGGAAAAAGAAGAGGTAGCCCACCAAGTCATTACCAAGAACACACACAGTGCTATCAGCCTTTTGCCAGATTTTCATGGAACTCAGAGGAGGGGAGAATCACTGGAAAAGCTTTGCTGAGGAGATGGAGGGGGGCATTCATCAAGGGAGCTACACTCAAAAAAACAAAAAAAACAAACAAAAAAAAACTGCTCACCTTGGCCAAGAAACTTCACTGCACAAAACTAAAATATAGGCATTGCCCTCATGGGAAAAATGTGGGCAAAGTGTTCAGGCAAATGGTGAAGACCTGGCCTTATTCAGCATTTTACTACAGCACGCTATGCAGATCACCTTACAGAAACGTTCTGGAAAAAGACAAAGAGCGAAAAGCTTGTGGTTATTGCAGACAGGAGACGTACCTTTACACGTGGTGGTGCGACAGTGGTCTTTGAGGTGAGAGCAGTTTTTGCCCTCGTAGTCCTCCGGGCAAGCGCAGTAGTAGTCTGTGGCCAGGTTGAAGCAGGGCGCTCCGTTCTGACACGGGTTGGGAGAGCAGTAATCGATATCCAGCTAGGGCAGAAAGGTATTGAATAGAGAGCGGTGAACCTGATAGCTGACATAGTTTCTGCTACACTAAACAGAGCAAAACCCACAGCATCCTCCCTACAGGCTGTGCCAGGAAACAACACACGCACCGCGCTTGGAGGAAGGGGAAAAACAAGGCAGAGACATAGGAGCCGTCCTCTGAGTCTGGGCTTCAGCACTGAGGAATGTATCCCGCTGTAGCCAGGAGCAGCTTCAACAAAGCACTCCCTTTTAAAAAGGAGGACTGTGGAACAACAGCCATTTAAGAGGGTGGAGCAGGAAAACTTTACAACGAACCCGAAGATACAGCAATGCTGGCAGAAAAGGGGGCTGAGGGGTGGCAAGGACTTAACATGCTAGCTAGATGCATGTGTTTGGGATAGTGGTGGGAGTCGTGTCTCACCTGGCAGAGATTTCCTGAAAAGCCGGCCAGACACAGGCACTGGAAGCCGTTCACTTCGTCCTGACAGCGCCCGCCGTTCAGGCACGGCGAGCTCGCGCATTCGTCGATGTCCCTCTCACAGTGCTCGCCGGCGAAGCCAGGGGGGCACATGCAACGATAGCCGTTTACCAAGTCCTGAGAGAGAGAGAAACCAGGGCTTAACCTCATGTAGCCACAAATTTGATTAACTGCTTTGACAGGGTGGGGTCCAAACAATAACTGTCAAACCAGGGAACAGAGCGAAGAGCGAGGCTAAGAGGGGGGGGGCGCGACAAGTTTGGAGGAACATTATCACAGCTCTGCAATTATTTCAACACATTTTCCTGGCACGGGCTCAACACAATAATGTTTATGGTAATTCAATCTAGTGTGGTCAAGAAACTTGTGTGTCCCTCCCTCAGAAACCCTTCTGAACCCACTCCCCTCAGATTTGATTTCAGAGAGGAATTCCACAACAATTCCACTGTCGGTTTGGAGGGAACAATTTACAGCGGCTATTTATATAACCGCTGTAAATGTCTTGGGCTTCAAAAAAAGACTCAATAAAACAAACAAACAAGCTGGCAAACAAAGCAGCGATACCAGATAAAGCTAGATGGCTTTTTGACCCAACACGTACCTTGCAAGTTCCCCCATTCTGGCACTGGTCCTTGCAGTCGTTTATATCTGCACGGGAAAACAAATCTGAGGATTAATTCTGAACAGCTTGACTAAATACTCTGTCTTTGAAAACAAGTCTGTGCTTTATGTTTCCCATGCTAGGGGCCTTTAAAAACATTGTCGGAGCGAGAGAGCGCTCTGCAAGAGTTGGATAACGTGGCTGCAGAATCAGTGCAACTCAGAGTATTGAGCAATCCTGTCTGCTGCCAAGTGAAACTAGTCCTGGGATTGTTTTGAGCCACCTCTAACCACCACAGCCTTGGCCACACACAGGGCAAATAATGATACAGCAGATTCATTTACACTGCAAGAAAAGGCTGCACTTGTCCAACTGTTTGCTTTACACCTTCATGCTGCAGCTTTAATTCAGCCTGTACTGAATGAACAGAGGGAAATAAATAAATAAAAGCAGGCAGGAGGAGCTGGACAGGTGTCCTGCTCCACAGCTGCAGCTGACAGCCTTCAACTCACTGATGTCGCAGTTCGGGCCCGTCCAACCAGGGATGCACTCGCAGAAGTATCCACCAATCAGGTTGCGGCATGAGTTGGCATTGACGCAAGGCTTGCTATCGCATTCGTTGGCATCTAGAAAGGGAAAGAAGGGGTTAGTGGCATTTGCATGTGCAGCTGACAGGCGTGAAGTGGTGGAAAGAGGAAAAGAGGCTGGCTGGCTCACCTATCAGACATGTCTTCCCTGTCCACTGCGAGGGACAGTGGCACTTGTATCCGTTAACCAGATCCTGGCAGGTACCGCCGTGATTGCAGGGGTTTGGAGTGCAGTCGTCAACATCTAAGCAGAAGAAGAAGAAGTCGTCCATTCTGGTTATTCAACTTGATGTTTTCTATGAGGTTGAGATATTTTCTTGCAGGTTGAGTGCAAGTGTCTTACTGATAGTGCAGGAGGGGCCGCTCCAGCCTAGTGCACACTGACATTCGTAGCCTTGGCTGGTTTCGGAACAGCTCCCTCCATTAGAGCATGGATTGGACAGACAGGCATGTTCCGCTAGAACGAGAAAGAAAAGTTTTGAAAAACAGGTCACACACACCCTTGTGAGTCATATTTAAGAGGAAAAATCCACCCTTCGATACTCCCGTCAATTTCTGACACTTACTTTGTGATTAAATCTACCCTGTGTTGGACGAAATTTACCCTTTTTGGCTGATAACATGACAGTTTGATGTTTTTCGGCTATTGTAGCTGCCATGAGAATATTTCACTGTGACATCATGTGGTCAACATTTGCCCTATTATTCACAGGAAAACAAATCAGATGCAAAAATGCATTTCAGCTTCTGACTCTCATCCCGGGAAAACCTCACTCCTCTGCCCGAGACTGCCAGCAGAAACGCACACAGGGGGTCGACTCCTTCCCTCACCCATCACATAACCCCCCTTCCTCCTCCTCCCCTGCCTCAAAAGCCCGCTCAAAATCCCCCCCCCATCTCACTCTCATTACCCGCCCGGCAGACCACACCACCAGGAAATCATCTTTCATGCTAAGTTGACCTGACCAACGCACCGTGACTTCCCTCTGACTCCCCGCCATTCTTCTTCTGAGAGGCGGCACAAGATGAGAGACTGGCGGGAGGGCGAGCGGGAGAGGGGGAGCCTCTGCCCTGGACTTTCCCCTTTATGGACGAGTTAAGGATGAGTGGGTCCCAAATGAATCAAAAATGAATGATTCACTCTGGGAATAACTAGGCGGTTGGAGGTGATCAGCCGAGGGCTCTTGGTATGCCGTGGGGAGGAGGGAGGGGAGAGGATGCAGCGCTGCACCCTGGGGGCCTCTGTGTTACAATAGCCTGACGTATCCCCTGGTCTGAGGACCTCCTGTTACGAAGGGCACGGTTTCCTGACATCTCTGCAGTTAAGCTGTCAGCACCCCGCAAGGCTCAGATTTAATGAGCAAAAAACCATCATCTCCATGGTAAGTGTTTGCAGCAGCTGAACCTTAGCACCACACCCATTTGTCTCGAGTGCCTGCGGAGCAAAGGGATGACCGGCCCCTGAAGATCAAACCAGTGGATTACCTGACTTGGGGGCCACTCATGCTGGAGTGGAAACAGATTATTGCTGAGTTACCACCTCCTCTGATTACAAACTCAAGGCACCTCTGACCTTTTGTCTGTAAGCTCAGCAAGCCCAGAACCTCACCACTCAGAAGAACTGCAAGCATGAGACCCCATGAGATTAAATATTTTATTTTTTTATTGTAGATTCCAAAGTTCTGGGAATCTTGGAGCTGCTTTGCTCCATTTTGTTTGCCAAAAATCATTAAAAATTTGATTTATCCAGAGCAACATAACTTCTTTCAGTCACTGACCTAAAAAATAAGCAGCCTTAAAGGGGCAGTCATGAAAGTTCGTATTGCGAGAGCCAGATTAAACAAAAAATGGCCAAAATTGCACCAACAGAGGATATTCTGACTTTTAGTCCCTCTTATGAGTCAACCTCTAAATTTTCCCATTTCTCATAATTTGACAGAATCTTTTCTTAGATCCTTGACACCTGGTTAATGCACATCTTTCAAACACCACAACTCCTTTCTTTGAATTTCAAGCTCAATCTGACACAATACTGATGACCTCATGCTAGGATAGCAATAACTTAGCAGGAAAACGATAGCTAAAAGTTGTCTTGCAGAAGATCGCTGACACTCACCTCTCTCACAGTTGGCACCAGAGTAGCCCTCAGCGCAGGTACACTGGTACTTGTCAGGTCCTGTGTTGATGCACGTCCCTCCATTCAGGCATGGCTGGTGAGTGCCACAGTAGTTCAGATCTGGGAAGGGAGCGTTTCACACAACTTTAGTTTGTTTTGACACAACACGGGCCGCTCCTACAGCGACTGCAACTGAAATTAGAGAGGGGAATTAACCTTTATCGCAAAGATGGCCGCCCCAGTTGGTGTCGCACAGGCACTGCCAGGGCTCTACACAGGTGCCATGTACACAGCCAGGGTGGGGGATGCACTTGTCACAGTACTGGCCCTGCCAGCCATACAGACACCTGCAAGACACACAGAGAGCCATGCTGTCAGCCTCAGAAGTGGGACATAAAATAAAAATCAGCCCAAATACACAAACACACACACACCACAGTGACACATGCAGAACATTCAGGCAAATTCACAAAATCACAGCGAGGTCAGATAATCCCTGTGGTATCTGAAAATGCTAATATCTTAATCTTCTGTTTATTCCAAATTCCTTCACAAGCAATACAGCGATAATCTGAACTTAATGAACTACTCATTAGCATATACAGCATGGAGCTGCACAAATGAAACAAACAAAGAGGCAGTATTCTTGCCCTCACAACTGGGCTGCGTCTTTAAAGACCACAAATGAATCTTAAGTAGCAGGGTGTTTATGCAACAGCTTTTAAACAATACTTGGGGACAGGGAAACAGAGGAGTATTTAGCATTTTACCAAACAGAAAAAAACAAAACACTAAATTACAGTTCCAATGGGACCTTTAGCACAGCTAACATTAGCATGCGGCCAGACGCTCCCTTTAACAACACTGTGCCTGTGGCTTGGCAGTAGCGACATCCTTGCAGAGGGGAGTGTTCAGCCCTCCTCTCGGCTGTTACACTGCTGCTCGTCCTGGTTCCCATGAGTCAGGAGTCAGGCTTGTGCCCTAAGGCTGAGGAGGGGAACACAGCTTGCTGACCACTGAAATGTCCAGGTCCATAATTAGACTGATAATGCTGCCCCTTTCTTCCTGGGCTCCATAATTAAGACGGCAATCCAGCCTGACTGATAAAGTCCGCTCTTTAAAGGTGGCGAGGTGGCGATACAGTTGCTGCTGTGGAGCCTAGTGACAGGAAACGCAGCGTCCCTTGGGGGGGAGCGGCGCGCTGATTAGCCCCGAGAAACGGACGGACTGTAAAAATAAACGCGGTGGTTAAGTAAACCTCAGCCTGTGATTAAAGAGGCTATTCTTAAAAGTGTGCTAATCCTCTCCATGAGAAGCAGGAGCAAGATTCCCCAGCAGGATCCCAAATCATTTACAGTTATTACACAGCCAAATTACTGGGGAATGTGACATTACATTGTGCTGCACTGCTGATGCACATAAAGATTTTAACCCTCAACATGAAAACAGACCTCTTTCAAGAATCTGTATGTTGTGGCTGTGCAGTTAATGCTTTTCTAACCAGTTTTTCTACTGTGGCAATCTTAGTCCACAGGTGCACTGTTATTACGCCATTAGCAACAATGAAAGCTAAGGGTACCATTAAAAACTCCAGGCTAAGAGAAATTCCCACGGAGCGTCATTAGCTGTGGCTTTGCTGACACAGAGTTAGTGACAAGGAGGCTGCCCTAGCCTGCAGCCAATGTTGCTATGTACTGCTGTTGTTTAACACTCTGCAACAGCCCAATGATGGGAAAGTACTCACCGACTACAACAGTAGTAGAGCTTGCTCGGAGAGTTTGTTGGCAGAGTGCATATAAAACGAGTTAAACCCTGAGCTTTAAATATAGCCACACCTGTGCAGAGACTAAAGCAGTTCAACCTTCTGCCAGTGGCCACACAAGCACTTACAAGAAACCTGATGATGTCAAAAGCTCGGGAAAAACAACAAAGCTGCGGCAGAAAATGAACAAACCCGATCGTCCCTGTGCTTGATTTGTGGCCAAATCAGACAACTAAGAAAGCAAACGGTGCCTGAGCTGTGGGAAGAGTCGGGCAGTGCTGGGCCTCCTCCAGGATGAGGATGAGATACAACTGTTACTGCACACAATGCCCCAGCTCTGATATCCATCTGCGCCTGGCTTTTCCTCTGGCTGTGTGCATAAACAGCATTAGGAAGCCATTAGCTACACAAACAATACACTTTGAGGCTCATCCGAACGTTACGCATGATTTGACTGATAACGCTTGCCTCATAAGAGGGAAAACACATAGGCTACATATCCAACATGGGGTCCTGGCAGTTGAGCCTTTTCTCAGACTGGCAGCTCCGGTCCAAAGCTCCACAAGAGATTTGCAGCTCAGCCTGCGTCTCTGCTAAACCAGGCACGTACAGGGAAAGATCCATGCCATGACAGAACTGGTGCTTGGACACAATCCCCACATATCTGAATGATCCACAAAACACGCTTCTGGCACCAGCCTCCATAATAAGTAAAGGCACTTGAACAAACCATGTTTGACATTTTACAAACACTGTAAAATCATTGATAACAGACTAATAAATCATACCGAGCAGCCTCAGTCACTTACTTGCATTCTCCCGGCTCCTTACATGATCCATGTTCAGTGCTGCAGCCTTGTCGACATATAGCTAGAAGAGGAAGAAGAATAATCACTGCCTGGTAACTAGATTCAAACTTAGCTCCATTTTTTAGCACATTTTAATTATAGCAGTAAATGATACTATTACTAGCCTCTATGACATTTCAGCCTGCGGGAATAAACTCTGCTGTCGACAACCGCGCTTGCCCCAACACATAACACAATAAAATATTTAATAAGAAACTGACTACTGCCCAGGCTGATTTCTTGGAGATAAAAGTTTATTCCTGTATTCCATACAGGCAGTGAAAAGCTTTATTTGAATGGAAAAGGAAAGAGGGAAATGCTGGGAGAGTTCAGAAACAAAGTCCTCCATTCAATACAAACCACGCAACAGACAGTGTATCAGCATGAATCACTGATTACAGTCTGGCTGCTAGCTTTAGAAGACTCATTCATAGTCATAAATACTAATCCCACTGTCTCGAGCTGCTGTCTTGATTGGTGTTTCCATTTTAAAATGATCCATCACTACATGCTGCCACTTCAGCGGGGCTTACCTGTGTTGCAGTCAGGTCCAGACCAGCCTTCCAGACAGGTCTTGTTCCCATTGTAGTCGCATGTGTAATGCCCGAAGAACTCGTCCCTGGGCCGGCAAAACTTGTTGCAGCCGAAGCCGTAGTAGTGCTCGTCACAGCTGACCCGGATCTGATACTCAAACTGGGCCACGGGGCCGTTGTGAGTCAGCTTCTGCCAATGCGGGCTGGGGTTGATCATGCCAGAATGAGAGGCCTTCTCTATCAACTTCCAATCTGCACCTAAAACATCAATTTTGACATGATCAACATTGACTGCAAAATTCTTGTTAAAAATTAAATTTTTTTCTTCAGCTAAGTTAGTGTTCATCAAATGTTTGAGCCAGGGAGAGGATAGTGGAATGCAGGATCCTACATTATGCATTTGGGAGTTGCAGTGCTCTCCGTGATCATACAGTGGGAACCCAAAAATGCCCCAAAAATTCAGACACAAATTGCAGAAGATCTCTTAGATAGCAGATTATATGTAATTAAAGCAACTATGCGTGCTGGAGAGGAAGAAAAGTACAAGGAGGAAATGCAGAAAAAAGGAAAAGGCTGCCTGTAATGAGCACTCTTAACTGCGTTTTTTCTCACGCTCCCTCTCCAACTCTCACTGGTTGGTTTCTGATTCTCAGGTTTACAGCTTGAGGATATTACTGGTCTCAGATGCCCTCTGCATCTGCTCAGGCGAGGACAGAACCGCAGCCGCCATAAATTACAGCGCGAGGACACCGATGCCACAGTCACTGCTGGGAAGACTGCCAGTGTGCCATCAGCACTTTTTTCCAGGCTGCCTTTCTCACATACATTCTTGTACTGACAGCAGTCCAAAAAAAGGGCTTGAGTCAACTCTTTTTCACACACTTACGAGTGTCTATCTTTACTTCAGATGGGGAGCAAAGGCCCAGCCCATGCTGTGATTGTGCAATACTTAAAGAGACTTAAAAATACACAGACTTGGACCCAGAAACTGACTTATTTTCATGTCAAACATGAAGAGGTCACGGCTCTGTCAAACGGGCAAGGACTGACCTGGGAGCCAAGGGCTGTGATGAGCGTCCCACACAGAGCAAACACACTCAAACTGAGCAAACATGCTCAGCCCCATTTCCAGACACTACACACTATGCACATACATGCAAGCCCTGCGCATTAACACCACTCATTCACTCGCACATGTAGCACTCGCTACTTGATATCTAAATCTTCCACCTGGGAGAGAATGAAAAATATGTCACAGCTGTTATTTACTGCACTCACATGAGCAGAGGTGGCTGACCGCTGGGTGAATCACTCCTCTGTGTAGTATGATGCAATGCAATGCAGTGGGGGGCGGCCTGCTGTCATTTATTTACTGTGCTGTGGTGTGTGTATAGGGGGGTCGGGGGGGTGCGTACTGAAATCACAGTGCCCGGTAACATTTCGCAGTGGTCTGGAATCCAGAGCTCAGCTGTGTGGCATTTCTCTACCGACTGTTGGCCTGCAGTGTCAGGAGTAGCACATCTTTACTACCTGCTGCCTGGCCCGGAGCTAAACATAAATCAAACGAGCTTTATAAAGCTTAGAAAGGTCATGCTCGAGCATCAAATTCATTTTATATAGAGAAAATCTAAACTTTTAAGCTGTAAAAAGAGAAACTTTTCTCAAACACTGGACATACAACGATAGAAAAGTGCTCTCGAGTAGGAATTTAAAAATAAATAGTGCTCGCAAATTAAAAAAGTATAAAAGTAAAATCAAGCTTTTTGATTAGGAATCATTTGGCACAGTTATGATAGTCACAACATGTGAAGCTATCAGAGCTGTGAGCTAGCCTGGTGGAGCTCAGAGGGGCTTAACCAGCATTGACTGTGTACATTCAGGGGGCTTTTCACACCAATGCCCTAATAGCTCTCTGGGGAGCGGCAAATACAGCAGAAAAGACCGAAACCTTGTTGACCTCGAACAGACCTGCATAAACAAGCATGGGATAAGGCCCTCCCTCAGCTGGAATCACCATGCTGTCGCCGATTTGACCGCCAACCAGCAGGACTCCCGGCATAGTTAACGGCAGAGACCAAACCTGGCAACCAGAATTTAGATACAGCATGTTACCACCGTGTTCTTCCCACGTTCATGGGAAGAACGCCCGCAGTCTTTGAATAGTACACTAAAAAGTCTTCCACTGCACATGCTCAGACCTCGGCCTGCAGCCCACCTGTGCCAGAGGTAACTTTAACCTATGGGACAGCATAGCTCAGGGGCCTCGGCCCCCCGCATTGTGACTGCAGGCTGGTCGCAGCGCTGGGCTGAGCGGCCGGATGAACTCTGTGTTTCACGCCTCAGTGACAGTGAGACAGTGTGACCCCGACCCTGGCTGGCAGCACCTGCCATCAGTCATCGGCCAAATGAAAACATTTTCATAGGGGGGCTGCGTAGCCCCCTCTGGACTCCTCCCCTCCTCTACCTCGCCACACTTCCTTCTCTCTGTCTGCACTCCCCCCCTCCCCCGTCTGCCCTGTCCCCGCTTCTTCTTCTTCCCCCTCGCTTCCCTGTCCTGCTCTCCCGCCTTACAGGCACCTGTCAACACACTTTCTTAACACAGACACACACGCACACCCAGTGGACCATGTGGAAGAGGGCAGGGGGTTCAGGAAGAATAAACTTCCTTTTCTGACCTTCAACACGACTCCTCCCAGACGTTGCCGTGAGGGGGGGAGGGGGGTGGGAGACAGACGAGAGAAGGGAAGGCAAGATGGAGATGCCAGACAAGGACAAATACTCACCACTGGTTTCATTGTTGGAGTCCAAGGCTTCCACTATCAAAGTGTAGGACCTCTGCGGAAGACAAGACAGATGTAAAAAGGAGCGTTAGCCAAGAGCAGGATCATCAAACAATCACTGTATCATAAAACAAAACGATAAACATTACCATTCAATGATTAAGTGGTAAATGTTTCAGAAAACGTATTGTGCAGAGAAGCACAGGACGGCTGAAAGCCCTCAGCACATGTTTTCCCTTTAACAAGTATCACATATGCATACTTTGATAGAACATAGATCACCTTATCAGCCCTATCAACAGTCAGGTTTGATGCTAAATAAACAAAAGGCATGAACATTTTTTCTTTTATAAATGTATTGTTTTCAATACTTTAAGAAAAAAAAAGAAAAAAAAATCCAAATCCTCGACTTTCCAGTTTCCCACGACCTCACCAGCCTTGCCAATGAAGTTTCATCTCCCCCTCATTGAGTTAGCTCACAACAAGGCCTAGTACAGAAGCTGCTAACTGTTGACTTATAACAATGGTCCCGTTGATCTGATTAAGAGAGGATAAGCTTGTGGTGGTGCAGAGGTCTCTGCGTCGTAACAATTAGGATGACAGACACATGGTCAGTGGTCTGGTCGAGCTGGACGCCCACCCAGCAGGAGGGTGTCTGATGCACCAAAGACTGGCAAGATATAGCAGTGCAATGACTAGGATAAGTCAAAATAAAAAAAACAACACAAGAAAGATGTTTCACCCTGCAATGCTTAAAATATGTCTTCATCTCAGCCACGGTAACCTTGCTCTCTTTAGGAACCGTTTTTCCCAAAAACAGTTATTCCACATGTTTATAAAATGTGGCGAGAGAAGTCAGTGGATGATTTCCAATGTTCTGAGAAAGCACACAGTCACTTCTGTTTTGCAATGCATGTGGGATTTTCAATTTTATGCTCATTTATAAACATCTAGTGCCGTGCGCTATAAATCCAGACAGAAGTGCTTAAGGACACTGCTTTTTAGACAAAGTCAAGACGGGCAGAAAAATTAAGAGAC
>NTHP01000036.1:595776-607995 GCA_003416845.1 Oplegnathus fasciatus
GGTGGGGGTGGACTACAGTTCTACTACAGTTAAGTCACCCTTCAGTGACCTGACGATCTGAGCTGACTTTCTGAGCAGCACATTATCAGTTTACAGGCAGTTACATCAGCAGCAACAATGGATCCCTGCCAAATGAAAACATCAACACGCCTGGTTCACCTGCTACACAACTAAACTTCACACCGTGTCCAGGACTGGTGGGAAAAAAAAGAAATCATTAAATCACATTGTGCTGGACTGTTGTCAAGAGACATTAAGTTTAATGGGTTATTGGCTGATTCCTTTAAAGGCAGATCTACAACAACATGACAGCACACCCATATCTTGCACGATTTGGAACTTGCCTCAACATGGAAGCTATTGCAGCAGTGTGATCATCACCACAGACTGATCACGTATTAGTACAAGATAAACATGATTAAGGCCCACACCATAAAAACTTAAAATTTCAAAACATAGTGGCCTTGAATAACATTTACTATTCACCCAAATTGTCTGAAAGTTGCTGTTTCATTATTGTTTTCATATTATCCAACAATAATGTGATAGTGGCTTGATCCAACATGCAGCCTCGCCGTTATTGGGCTGTTTAGTTCCAGACCAAATAACTGCTTCCAGAAAGTGAGATACTGCCTGACTCCTCATTCACTAACACTCCATAACTCCCCGGTGGTTATCAGCTTGGAACCGTCTGCCACTGCCAGGTTCACTTTTCCCAGGCTCCCAGCTGACTCACAACTTCTCTTTGAACTGGAGAGCACGGGCGCGCACACACACACACACGCACGCACACGTCCAAGTGCAATAAGTGTGGCCATATGTCTTCTTATCTTTCCTGGCCAAGCAGACACTGTCCAACAGACAAGCAACATAAGCGATAAAGATCATTCCAGTTCGAATCACAATGACTTGCCAAAGAACACTACTGAATCCTCTCAGTAGGGGAATTTTCCAAACACACACACACACACACACACACACACACACACCTCTCATCCTGCCCTCCACTGAAAATGGAGCCATCTGATGTACCATTACAAGGAAATCTAACAAAATAAAAAGGGAGGTATGTCTGACGGAATAACAGGCAAAAGCCAAAGGTCTAAATACAGGCAAGGCCCAACAGATTAGGCTGGTCTGGGCCTACACTCAACACAGAGGAAATGTCAACAGTCCAGTCAAAGGGATGTTGACCTTCTGTATCAGTTTTCCTGAGTCAATCACTTCAATGGTATCAAACTGAGATCTAACCAATGATTGGGACTGCTAAGTAACACACCCTGTTTGCCATGAAACCCGGGCTAAGTCGTGAAAAGACAACTCTCATAATCACCTTCAAAGCCGCTGACTGCATTGATGGACTGGGAAGGAAGGAATGCATTGTTTGCCAAGAGACTTTCATCACAACAAGGGCTGGAGACAGACTGTTGTACAATCAACACCTTATTAAATATACTGTAAAAAAGGTACGTCAGCCCGGGGATACGACAGAACCTCACCCCGTCGAAAGAATCTCACCTTTTGCCAACTAAAACAAGAGACACGGCAAACAGATTTTGGATCTCTCGCAAGGCAAACAAGATCAAAACGTGAACCCGGGGAACCAGGAATGAAAATCATATCAAGCCTTTAACTAAACAAGCAGCCAGTCATTTGTCTTTTGCATGGGTCACTAACCATTAAGGGAAACAAAAACAGGGCACAGGTGATCCAAATTAAATGCATTTGCTATGCATGTCACGCTTCCCTACAGCTTGAAACAACTGATTAGCAGCGAAGCATCAGAAGCCATTATGTAACGTCACACTGACACAATGCTGCAAGTACTGAAAAAGTCCTTGTTCAAGTAGAGGACAGGGTGAGGTAGAGAGAGAGAAAAAAAAAACAAAAGAACACATTTCTTTTCCCTCTTTCACTTGAGTAATTTGCACTTAACTGCCACATCAGAGGAGACTATATAAAACAAACATGTCATTACTCCCACAGCTGCTGGCAGCGCTTACCCTCAAGGCTGAGCTGACTTTGTTCTGCGACTCACCTGATCCCAGTTCTCAGACAGCTCCAACATGTCAACAAATCAATCACAGTCATGCCAACGTGTCCCAGGTCTGAGAGAACACGCCAGCATTGTGTGAAGTGAAAGGTGGAGGAACATGATGCTCTTAAATATGGGAACAATTAAATCAGATTTGAGCGGAATTAGTTGGCTAGTGAGCAGATAAGCGCTCGATCTAACCTCTAAAGGATTGACCCAATCCAATTAAAAAAGGTCTTCTCTTTCCTTGTATAGGTGCAACATGGGCAAATATGCTGAGGTGGCCACAGAGGCAAGGCCACAGTTTGCCTGAGAGCCAACTTCATCACTGCTGAGTCTACCACAACTGCTTCCTGTTGCTTGCCCTGCGCTGGCATTACAGCTGCACTGCCTCTATTATGCTCTGTAATCCTCACTGTAGTCACCGAGGGCACACCATTGTCCCTGCTTGATACACTGTGAGGGCCCTCACTTCTCTATGGAATAAAAGCACAGAGCAGACACTGGCGGATCCATACGTGGGGCTCTAAAACAGCGACGTGCTAATGTTAAAGATGTCCAGCCGACGGCATTCAGCTGGACGCCTGGCTCTTGCCCTACCTGATCGAAGCACATGTGTGTAGCCTCATTAAGTGCAGCAGTTACTGTGGGTGGCAAGGTTAAAGCGATGAAATGCCTGGGGTCCAACCGAGCGTGACTTAAACAAAGCCCTTGGCCTGGACAAGAGGCCAACTTCATGCAGCTCACAAGAGAGGATGAAGGGGAAAAAAAAAAAAAAAAAGCTTCATGAACTCGGAGTACCCAACAACCCAATTGCGCCACACTGCCATCTGTCCACAACAGCCAATCAACTGATGAAAAGGACAAAGAGTGATATCATACCTAACCTGACGATTGTTAATGTGCACTGAAGTAAAGCACTTGAAGTGAAGGATGAGAGAATCTAACGAGTGGCTCTGTTCTTTCCCAAATCTCAGCCTGGGCGCTCCAAACTCCTGTTTTCTACAATAAACTTGCGTCAAAATAATTCATCTAAACGTGGAGAATTTTTAAATTGATACATTGACCACACAGCACAATGGAAATGCTTCATTTTGGACAAGTTTCACTGGCGATCTAACCTCCTAGTTCTGGTATTTTCATGCATCTCCTGCCCTTAACAACAAGAACATCCTCCATTAGTTCTTGGACATGTAGGCCATTTAGAATAAATTTTATCAACATGTCAGAAAAGAAATGAGTAAAGCTAGCAGAGCCCTCGAACTTGAAATGGCACCAGGTTTCATTTCAATGTCAACAAGTTCTTTTTTCCCCCAAGTAGGAATGATTTTCAAGCGGTAAGATGAAACTAATCTGGCTCCAAGCGTTCATGCCAACTTGGTGCTGCCATGGCGTGAACACAAACAGAAACCTTTGTCTTTTAAAAAAGGTGTGAGGCGCCAGTGTCTAAGTGGAGAGCAAATAAAAAATACAGACCATATCAAATTGCACTACCCTGCTGAGAACATTGTTTTACTGGCGATCAGATCATAGGGAAAACACAAGTCTGAATTATCTGTTCTGCCCCACAGGTGACACACATAAAAAATGTACAACATGAGAGGAAACCACACGTGATCTTCCAGTTCTTTCACTTATTCGGGCTGTTTGAGGCAATCGCTGCGTACAATGCTTGAAATTACAACAAGAGCTTCCATCAGGATTGAGGTAAAAATAGCCTTGATGTAATTGGACACACACATACCAGCGGACTGTGCCTTTCACCCATCAGGCACAGCGGAGGAGTTTGCGGGCCAAGCCGTGGGGCCAGTCAGTCTGTGCACAGCCCTGCTTTTTTCACTACATCGAAATGCGCTCCAGCATGGCAAATCATATCTCTCGCAGAGCTGCAACACTCCCACAGGCCTGTCAGGCCCATTTATTTACTCTACGAAGAAGAGCTGACACTTGAGGAAACCAGAAAGTGGGATTTTTTTATTTTTTTTTTTGCACTCTGGAGTTGCTGTACTGTGCAACATGAGCAGCTGCCAGGGGGGGGCAGAGGAGGGGAAATCTGTGAGAATGCAGCTCACCCAACTTTTCATCTCAACTTTTTATTCTTTGAGTCAGGCCAGAGGAGGGGAAACTATTTATGAGCATGCATAGTAAAAGTACTTTCCAACAGATTTATAGTAGATAACACAGTTGTAAAGAGGAATAAACTTAAATATTACATTTTTATTCATATTGATGGTTTTTAACAGCAGCTCATAATTTACTTTTTTTTAATTTCCCACTGAACTGTGAGGTTTTATGATGATCTAATATTCAAAGTAGTACTCAACACTACTTAGATAGCACAGACAGGTCTAGGCCTGATGGAGAAAAATACCTGCACCTGGTTGATTGGCGCAGATAATGAGGAGACCAGGGGGTCCCTTCCTCAAAAGGATAATTCACAGAGCTAACTACCAAAAGAGACATTCTTTGTGTGTTGTGCTTTCTATCCACTTTTTCTGGGGGAGTGAGAATGACTGACGGACAGTAATTGCGCAGAATTGCCGTGCAAACACACATTTTTTTCGTTTGAAGACGAAGAAGAAGCGCGTCGGGAAACACAAGTTTGTTTTTTTTAAGTCTCCAACTCACCGGCCAGGCAAAACTGAAGGGCAAAACTATCCTGGATTTGTCATTCCTGACAGAGCTCTTGAAAGAAAAGGTATTCCCTCCGAGGACAGGCGTAGATCCCATTCCGAAGCTGCAGGGCCCCGCAGCAGAGACCCTCGACTGGTATTCCTTCAGGCAAACTTTAAAAAACGTATCGCACTCGTCCCGTGTGCACTTTCTATCCGCCGCGTTCCGTGTGCCATCACAACACATGCCGCTCAGCAGCTCTCCGTTCACATTGTGCATCGATAAGATTTGCAACTCGAATTGTCCAGATCCCTCTGACACCTGTTGGAGACAGAACAGTGAATGCAATGGAAAAACTTCACCACATTATATGTTAAAAAACAATATAAATTAAAAAAAAAAAAGTTCCCCTATTATTTGCACTTGCAGCAGGCTGACTAGACGCTGTTTTGCATGAGGCATGGTTACATGTAATGTTAGCATAGCCGTGCACATAAAAAGGCGACACACACTTGCAATCAAAGTACATCCGAACAGCTGAAGTGAGAGGTAATCCACATACCTTCGCGAGAAAGCAGAGTAAAAAGGCAGCCACGACTGAGCCCCGTCTCAAAATCATGCCTCCGGACTGCTGTTGCCACTCGTTTGTACTAGTCGTCTGGCCGACACACGGCACCAGAGCTCTCCTCTGGTTTAAACATGCACGAGTGGGGAACAACACTTTGATCAGCGGAGCACAGGTTCCAGATTCATAGAAGACCTCTTCCTAGTATGTCCCTTCAACCTCTCCGAGCGTCTGCTCTTCTTCGTTATCCGACAGTTTCCGACTTGTTGTTAAAGAAAGTTTACACAGTGGCCATGCGGCAGCCGAGCCCACTGCTGACTGACTGACTGACTGACTGACTGCTGGCCCGGGCTGGAGCTGGCTGCACAAGTTCAACAGGGAGGGAGTGTCTGCGGAGCCCCGAGCCTGCATATTCATGAGCAGGGCACAGTGAGCCCGCCCCCCCCTCACATTATTATGGGGATAATCATACACTCAAGATTGCTTGTAAGGGCTCTCTGGCAGTGATGTGGTGGAAAATAAAAGTGGAAATAAACTATGACCTGCAGTCATATTGATAATCATAAGTCATCACAACCACAAACCTAAACAGAAATGAATTATATTTTCAGACAAGCATCAGTTTATACTTCTCATTCCTTTAAAATGCCCTACATCCTGCATTAGCTGCAGACTACACTCACCACAATTTATACTATTATTTTACCTCATGAAGATTTATGTCAGCCTAAAAGGTGGGTAGACCGAGTTTAACTGGTTTTACTCTCCTCTGCATTTGTGCCATTAGGGAACACGCTAAATCATGTGGATTGCAAAATGAGCGTGCATCAAGGCCAGAAGCTGAGTCAAGGGCGTTTTGTTAAGTGCACGGTATGTTAGACATCTTTCCTCATGTAATGCAAGCCTTAGATAAAGAGCATTAGATTCCATAGTGGAAAAAATGCTCAATATCTGCACATTTTCAGCATATTTTTCTGTAATACTTTCATTTTGTTGGAATTTGAATAAACTCTGAATGTGAAAGCTGACAACATGATGTTATCAGGAGTGCACACAACAGTGCCCCAGAGTGGCAGACCTGCATGGTTTTATGCCTGCCTGAGGAATGTCACACATTTTAAATTACTTGCAATCTAAGGCTGTTTCAAACAATCAACCTCTAGTTTATGGACAAACATAGGGCCAGGATGGATATTAGTGTGAATGAACCCCCTGCTGACCAGATTTATAGCTTTAACATTCAATTCATCGCAGCTCCCAGAGAGGAACAGGCTGACAGATTGCTGAAAGATATTATTTCCCCCTGTATCCTTCTGGTGTCGAAGGGCAATTGTGGCCGGGTGCACCTCTGTGAGAAGGTAATCTGTGAACTGGATCAGTGACTACACACACACACACACACACACACACATACACACATACATAGGCACACACACAAACATTCATATGAGAGGATGGGAACCCCCTCTGCCCCTGTGGTTAGTGATTTGTGTGGACCAATTATACAGGTCAGTCAATGGGTCACAATGAAGGAAACACAGTTGAGAACTGCGGCATTGCAGAGAGAGGACCGTATCAATCAGTAACTATGTAAAATTTCACCATCACACTTTATAGCCGTTTATGAGGCTGTCACACATCTCTCCTGTATGTGTTTGGACCTGATAAGCACACAGGTCTGGCTTTTTCTCACTATTTTTGTTAGAAACCGCACAAGCAACCAAGGTCTAGTTTATTGTTTTCACTGAAGCAGTAAGGCAAATAGCTTATCTTATCTTTAGTTTAAATGCCTCGGCGACACAAATATGTGCACGGTAGCTTCAGCAGGGACTGTATTTGCCTTGAAATACCTTGTTTTTTTGTGGTAGTCGGTGTAGCATTGGGGTAAAATGTATTTATATTCAAAGAGGGAAGCTTCTAAGTGTTATTTCCACCATCTTAAAGCGCTGCTGTCAATATTCAGGTGTCACGTTTCCTGTGGTTGAACTTCAAGATGAAAGGTGTGGCTTCCTCCCCACCCGCCTCAGTCGCTGAACTGATAGACATCTCAGGTTACAGGCCTCATTGAAATGCTCTCTCAGGGTAATTAGGGTTAATTGGAGAAGTTTTTAACCCTAGGGAGAAATGGGGTTTTTTTTGCCTTGATGGCAAAAGCCAAAATTGAGTCTAGAGACTGTAGATGGTTTGAGAGGGGATCTGCCGTGCCCCCATGACCTGCCCAGAGGTGATGCTTGTGTTGGGATGATGACAGGGGTGGGGGAGAGCAGTGGTGGTCCTGAACCTCTATGAATAAAAAGACCATGAGACATATAATAACAGATACATTTTCACAGCCTGTTTTTCTGAGAGAAAATGTCTGTTGTGATAAGTTTCAGTATCACAGTATCAACCAGAAACAGTGTCTTTTGTTTACACATTTAGACAAAAAGTGCCATTTTTAAATTAGATGTCCTACGTCTCTGTTTTTAGAGAAACGACATTTTGCAGAAAGAATAAGCCAAGGAAGGATGCCTCCTTGCTTTATCCAGTTCTTCCACTTGACTGCCAGTTTGTCTGTCTGTCATACAGCTAATAGGTATCCAAGCAGCGTGTTCACTGTTCCCTATAAGCATGGTCTGTAGTCGTCATGGAGCACAGACAGGGTTTCTCCTCTGAGGCCATGGTGCTAATCTCCTGCAGCCTTAATGTGATTATGGTAATGATCACACAAATGACCCCTGGGCTTTGGGGGATCCGTGGTTCACACATCCTCACACAGCGGCTGCACAGGCGCTGTGACTCCACTGGCCCGCATACGAGACCACCAGACTGAGCCAGTCCTGGTGGCCTGCCCCTGTTCTTCTGTCCTCGCTGGGCTCGGAAGAGTGGAGTGAATGACCAAATAAATTCCAGCCAGCAACAAAAGAGCTGAACGGCCATGAGAGAGATGGATATCTTTTGTTGTCTGACACTCAATGCCGTATTCCAATCCAATTACCTCAGCCTTTTGCAACCCCTCCTATCGCGGTGCATAGCATTGAAGCCTGCATGAATTCAGACTCGGACCCCTAACAAGAATGTGGTGGATTAGGTGCTTAGTGAGCATTTCCCCTCCCCCCCCCCACCTTTACTAAAATCTGTGGTGCACTCTCTCCTAAAAAGATTTACAACTACCAGCCCTCTATTTAAATGTTATCCAATTTATTTTAATGTCATTATTGTCTGGCTCCCAAAGACAGAGAACAGAATAATTTCCCCCTGCATTCTCATATGGCCAAAGCGACGCGGATATGTTGCTTCAACAAGGACTTCTGTTGTGGACAGTCAACAGTGAGACAACAAGAAAGCAACATGTGACAGAGTAAAGGCAGATTTACTCTTCTACATTGGTGGAAGTGACGTGTACGTCAGCCGTCACACCTCCTCAAAAATGTACCTACACGTCAGGGCTGTGGAGCCGACACCACAAGAGCTGTGATCGGTCAGCTGGGGCTACCCGTTTTCCTACATGTTTCCACCTCCGGTGGAGATTGTTGATAGTGAAGGCAATGTGGACAACAATTTAAAGTCCCCCTCCACTCAAAAATGTGTTTTGCTTATTGTTGCTTCATCTGGATGTTTGAGCTTCACTGTGCAGAGGGATGTTTGTGCAGTTTGACACTAAAAGGCTGTTTTCACACTAATCTGCTGAAGGGAGAAAGTTTATCTACGCTCACCTTAAATCTTAGTTTGACACGTGGACGTCTGAGATGATTTTGTGACATCTCAACTTGTTTGGAAGCCAATCGTGGTCCAGCATGCAACTTACACAAGGTATATGTGGAAACTTGAAACCTCCAGTGCACATACACTGAGAATGGACACAAATTATTATTCAAAGCTACCGTCCTTTACAGTAACAGCAAAATGCTGCTTATGCATTGATGCATCAGTATTAATAATGTAATTTATTACAGTATATTAGTCACAGGGGCAGATTTTCTACAAAACAAGTACTTAAAATTTAGCTGATAATACTTCTGTACTTTTACTTAAAGCAGCTCAATGGAACTTTTCATTTTGTGTTGATTTTGGCGGTCCCTGTGGACAAAGGCGGTACTGTTTCATCTAACATAAGGTTACATTTCCCCTCCATTTCACTCCCTGGCGCAAGGAGACTGCTTCCCCGGGAGGAGAGCGGGCGGCAGCTCTGGAGAATTCGGATAATTCGAATTCAGCCAGAGCAAACCCCAGCGCCATTTTGTCTGATTTCCTGGAAAAATCCGACTCGGTGGCAGGCATTAAGAATAACTATTAGAAACTAATAGAAACAGCCAATCTTCTCACTGTTTGTCTCGTTTTCTTATGTAGGTCGTATAAAGGCATTGGTATTAAATTGAGACTGTTTCATAACCACTTAAAAACTTCATAGAGTGCTTTTAAGCAGGATTTTAAATGCAAAACTTTTACTTGTAATGGAGTATTNGATGATTTTGTGACATCTCAACTTGTTTGGAAGCCAATCGTGGTCCAGCATGCAACTTACACAAGGTATATGTGGAAACTTGAAACCTCCAGTGCACATACACTGAAAATGGACACAAATTATTATTCAAAGCTACTGTCCTTTACAGTAACGAAGAGGTGGAATGTAACTAAGTGGACGAAACTACCCAACTGTATAAACAGCAGCAAACTAGCTCCACCATGACCAGCTACTACAGCAAAATGCTGCTTATGCATTGATGCATCAGTATTAATAATGTAATTTATTACAGTATATTAGTCACAGGGGCAGATTTTCTACAAAACAAGTACTTAAAATTTAGCTGATAATACTTCTGTACTTTTACTTAAAGCAGCTCAATGGAACTTTTCATTTTGTGTTGATTTTGGCGGTCCCTGTGGACAAAGGTGGTACTGTTTCATCTAACATAAGGTTACATNCTGTTTGTCTCGTTTTCTTATGTAGGTCGTATAAAGGCATTGGTATTAAATTGAGACTGTTTCATAACCACTTAAAAACTTCATAGAGTGCTTTTAAGCAGGATTTTAAATGCAAAACTTTTACTTGTAATGGAGTATTATTACAATGTAATACTTTTACTTAATGCTAATAGTAATGCTGAGTAGTTATACAGTATATTTTGTGATCTAGTAAAGCCATTTCCAGTGAAAACTCCATCCTCGCCACATTTGCCATTCTCTATTTTAAAAAAAAGGGAAAAAAGGATTATAAACACAATCATTTGAGGTTTACAGTGAATACACGACACGGCCTAGTAATGTTCGACTCATCTATCTGGTGTTGTGGTGGTGCTGTGACGATCAACAACTAAAGTGCACGATGAACTGCATATAGTCAAAGGAGGGAAAGCCAGAGATGTGCAAGCATGAAGAAATGTAGTGAATTAGTGAATTTACATAGTAAAGTCCGTCTATGTGCGTGTGAGTGAAAAATGTGCGAGGTGAAGAAGCACATCTGAGGAGACGAGAGTTCAGACCACTACAGAGCGAAAAGGGAGGATCTCTCTGTAGTTCAATGTTCGGCCCATTTAAAAGTATCACAGTGTTTACATGGTGTGTTTATGGGAGCTGCTTTTACAGAACGTGTTACAGATGGTATCAGCAATCGGCACTCAGATAAATATTATTTTCCACTGTTAAAGGTGGCCGCTTTGTTAGTTTCAACATTTACCCGAGAGCCCGTTCTGTGAGGTGATGGTATTCTGATGTCTGACTGTGTATGTGGTAAGTACCTCGATGCGGTTAGTACACGGGGAGTCCAGCTGCTATGTGGAGTTTAGTAAAAATTGGATTATAGAGGGTTAGGTTGAGAGCATGGGTTTTGATTTTCATTGCTTCAAACTGTGCTTAATTGCTGTGGTGATGCTGTGGATGACTCATTTATGTCATGTTTATTCTAGATGTCTTTCTTTCATTTTTTTTGTCTTCCCAAAGTGGTGTCGCGTATGTCAATGACGCCAGGGAACTACAGGGATTTACTTTTGAGCGTGCACATAAGAGACGACTGGATCAGCACTCTGTGAATGGATCATCAGTCTGTGTGTGTGTGTGTCCTCGCGCATCCTTAATGGCCAGGGAGGTGTTTGATCCTCTGAGGGGAGGGGAGGCCAGAGGGCTGCAGTCAGTGAAACAAATCAGATTATCCCTGCTTAGGCTAGTAGCCTACTACTCACCAGCGTAGCATTTCCACCTGGCTAACAATACCAGGTCTCATACTGCTGAGCTGACCCTTGTGATCATGTGATTAAGCGATTTGTGTGTGAGTGAGTGATACGTCATAGCGCGGTAGTTTCACTGCGGAGAGTCAAACCTGCGTTTGATTAGATTTGTCCCTGCAGTGGGAAAAGGCTGTTTGAGAATAAGCTGGAATGCAGAGGAATGTTTACGGCCCAAATCATTGATCAATGTGACAATGTCTCAGGTGGGAGGATGCAAACTATTCAGGCAGGAAGATTGGATCCTTTGCTCATCACACCATCTAAGGTGGTCTCCCAAAGTTAGGAGGGCCTGTGTGTGTTGCCCTCGGGATCAGTGAGTCAGAACAGTGCTCTCTTCAAACAGGATATTGGCCCTCGCTTGAGGTGAATGCAGCTAATTACCTGAACTTCCTATCTGGAGGAGGTGACGCTGATAAAACTCTTCCTCTCTTTTGTCCCTGTTTGTTGATCACGTTACACTTTGGATCATGTAGGTATGCCGGAGGAGAGAAACAGAGACAGTTATTCGTCTTATTGCGAACTCTCAGGAAAACGACCTGTAGACTTGTCGAGAGGAACTTGATGTGCATAAGCCCAGTCAAAACGACCTGCATTGCCAGCCTCGAAGGAAAATATTGATGCTGGCAAAGTCTTGACGTCCCTTGCACCATGACATAGCGGTTTTTCCATGACACATTTGATGATTGCTTCCAAATGGGCCTGTCAGTTTTAATATAGGCGACCCCGGCATTTCACTTTCCTCTAAAGTAAACAAAATCCACCGGCTCTCCCACACACACACACACACACACACACACACACAC